>JASDQU010014820.1:12328-34122 GCA_032191745.1 Picea mariana
GGAAAAGATACACACTAGCCAAAATCCCGCAGACATGCTAACAAAGGGAGTAACCAGGGAGAAACTGAGTTCCTGCTCAGTTTCAGTTGGTCTTCAAGAATGAATATGAAAATGAGAAATTTTCCAGCTCCAAGAAGGTTCAAAGTCCAGCATATACAACAGTGGTGGATTTGTTAAGATTAGTCTCCAAGTGGGAGATTGTTGGTTGTGGAGCCTGATTATCTTCCTGATTCATAGGTCCTTGCTTTTAGCTGTGTTTATACCCCATGAAGTATTTACACCCCTGAAGTATGTACACTCTTCCATGCGGGGGAGTGAAAAGGGGGGGTACCCCCTCTGCGGGGTCCGGGGGGCCTATCCCCCCGGCTGGGGGCAAGCGGGCCCCCAGTGGGGGTTCGGGGGCGAAGTGCCTGAAGAAAAAATTGCCTTGTAAAATTATATTGTAATTTCATTGTAAATCTGGACCATTCATTATAAGGTCGCAGATCTAACGGTAGAGATTATGTTAGGGTTTTTTTCCCTAGAAGGAAACCCTCTTTTATGAGGGAAATGTATCACGGCTATGTTTGATGGTGAATATTGTATTCTGAGAGAGGAGACTGTGAGAGAAAGAAGAGGAAGTTACAACGGGTTTTGTTGTAGGTTGTATCCCTTCATTTGTTGGATAATAATAAAGGAAGGACCAAGCAATTTCTCTGGTGGATGTAGCCCACACTGGGTGAACCACGTAAATACGTGTCTCTCTTGTATTGTGTGTCTTCTGTGTTTTGTTTTTGCATTTGTTTTATTTTATTACTCCGCGGTCCTATTTTTCTAACAGTGAATTCATAAATACCTTCTTCCTTTGATTGAGGTTTCTTTGTTTTCTTATATTTATTGTATCTACAGATTCCATTGTCGTATCCTCTTCCACCCACTTTCCAATATATGATTTAGTAGTTCTACGTCATTCATGTGCTCTTTCCACGGCCTCCTCTGGATCTTGTTACACAACAATGGAAATAATTTTTAGTACACCAATAAAATCCATTATCATCTAATAAGTTAGGTAAAATAGGGCCATAAGTCAAAATTAGCTTGGGATCAAACACCACATTATGTAGTTGGGACCTTCAAACAGTCATTCAATCACAACCACCACTCCCTACCTTGCTCACTAATTTGAGTCCACACCACTTCTATTCCTCTACTATTTTCATATGATTTTGTCCATATTGTTAGTTAGTTGAACCTCATATCCTTGGTCCATTTTTTTGTTGAGAATATGTATAGACAAATATGAAATACCAAGAAAATGATGACATGAGAATAATGGACCTTGGAAAAAACCACTAAGAATGGACCAAGTACACGAGATTCAACAAACTATTAAGGAGGTAAACAATTAATATGAACTAACACAATGACATCTAATGGGGTGGATCCTATTATCACATGAAATTGTCTAGAGTCACGAGTGACAACTATGAGCACAGGCGAGTGGGCAAGTGAAATTTGCAGTGGTTGAGATCCACTGTGAAACTTGATTTAGCGCTACCTCCAAGTGAAGTTGGAGGGATTCCATAGTTAGTAGGTGGATAATTTCTGGTAGGGGTGCTAAAATAGTCAGCATGCCTATATCTCAGATCACGATCAGATCAACGACCACCAATCATTTTTGCACCACAAGCTACGTGGGCATTAAAATCCAAAGGCATTATTATGGGGAGGCTACATGGCTAGATGACTATCTTAGCGTTGTTCACCGATCTGACTATAAATAGACCAGTTCAAGATTTTGTTAAGGTCATTGAATGGTTGAGAAGAGCTCCCTATTTTGAAATATTTTGATAACATAGTTGTTCTCTGGTTATGTATGAGACTTGATAATTTCTCATTAATAGAAGTTATCTTCTTTAATCATATTGTTTAATCCGTGTTGAAACACTCGTGCATGGAGGATCCAGAGGAGGGTTGTAGTTGTATTGTAGTGTAGGTTTGATTATAATGTTGTTGTGAGCTATTTCAGTATTTTCTTTGTTTCCTTGTTTCCTCTTATGCTGAAATGATCGTGCATAGAAGATCCAAACGAGTTGTTGTAGTCTCATGGTAATGGAGGTTTCATTATTATGTTTTTTTGATAGATTTCAGTATCTTAAACTTGAGTTCAAGAGTTCTCTTGTGCCTGATTTTTTCTTCACCAATTTGTTTGAAAGTCAGATGCTCATGGAATACTTGTCCACCTTTCTCACTAAGTTTTCCACCTTCTCACCTTTAATATTAAACCACTGACCGAAGATAATGAGGACCTCATTTCTGTATGCATTGATAGTCCCATTTCTATGTTAAAACATTCTTTGACTGAGCTTTGTCCATTTGACCTCCACTCCTAAACCTACCTTGACAAACATTTCGATGGGTAATGGGATTATACTCTTGCAATATAAGGGTGACTCTCAGTGCTAACATTCTTGGTACTGCTTTAGGGGAATGGATTGAAGACATTTCCCTAGGATTGAATGACAAAGAAATTCTGATTCTGAAGGTGCATCAGAAATCAGTACCTTGAAGATTGTAGCTTGCACCTAGCAACTCCATTGTTTAAGTTTTGGCTCCTAAAGGAGGACACACGTGGTCTACTCCAAAAATGCCTCTGGAAACACGAAGTTGACCCAAAAAACATTATCAAGAAAGGAAATACCTCTCAAGAAGGGATTTCAACTGTTGTACCAGGTGATTCTGGTAATTCACATGATTTTTATTTTAAAACATAGGATTTGTATCTAATTATCCTTTTATACCATCTGTTGGGGTTTCCAGAATTTTAGAATTTGAAATATTTCCTGTTAAACTCCCCCCTTCTAGTATTAATTTGGAAGGAGAAAGTTTTGAAACTCCTTTTTTCCCTGGTATTGTATAGTGGCTTAGACACAGGAGCTTAAACGATTTTCCCATGTTGGGTTTTCCTACTCCTCCTCCTATCAAAGTTGTTGTATCTAAAGAGGGGGAAACACATTTTCCATTGAAACATATACTTTCCTCGTCCAACAATTAACATTTTTCCCTTTCCCCTAGGAACACAACTACAGTCATACCTGTCCAAATTCCATCTCCCCCCGGTTCTCCTACAATTCGCATCCCAATGGCAGGTGCTAATTTTCCTAGAAACAGGATGGATGCCATAGTGGCTGCTAGGTATGCCCCTCTTAATTTACATCAGCCTATGAATTATCTCCTAGCTAGAGACTACCCTGAGTACATGCCCAAGTTCATATGGGAGGAAGACATAACTGTAGAAGAACACCTTTCAGATTTTTATAGTTATGCATATAATCATAACATTTAAAATGAAGATGTGTGGATGAGATTTTTTGTACAGAGCCTTGATGGTGAGGCTAGGAAATGGTTTAGGGGCTTGAATCCTAGATCTATTGTTGGGATTGAAGCTCTGGATGATTCATTCTTTAGGCATTGGGGATATAAAATTATTTCCTTTATTATATTACAGAATTTGCATCACTTAAGGGGAAAGGGGGGGAATCTTTTTCAGACTTCTCAAAAATATTTAGTAAGATGTACAATAAGATTCCCACTGAAATAAATCCTAAAGAGACCTCTGCCAAGATTACTTATGATAGCACTTTTGACCCTGAGTTTTGCCTCCCGTTGAGAGAAAGAAGAGATACCTCTTTAGCTCATATGCAAGATGCATCCCATAGAGTCTAATATATTGGCATCTTACAAACTTCGGAGTAAATATGATATAGAAAGAAGAAAAGGCAGGTTTGAAGATTCAACCTATGATTCCTCTACTACCCACCCTTAGGTGGATGAATTGACAAAACTGGTAAAATCACTTTCTGTAGAAATGGAGAAAATTAAACTTGAAGGAAGGCATAGCTATAGGAACCCCCAAAATGATGATAATATGAGTAATTTTAGAAGACCCAATAATTCCTTTCAGATCATCCAAACAGATCAAATAAATAGGGATAGGGATGATAAAAAAAATCCAAGCCCCTCTCCAAAATAACCATGTTACTAATGAAGAAGGAGAGGAAGAAAATGTTGATCCTGAAATCCATTGTCTTGGTGACACCTCCTCTTCTCCTCATTTAACCCAATCTTCATATGAAGAGTCTCTCATGGATATCCAACTAAATGAGCCGAGCGAAAGGGAAAGGACCAGTCGCAATCCAAATAGATACAACCTAAGGTCAAAGAAGAAAGAGGGAAATCCCAACATTTCTGATCAACCTACTAGAACAGAGAATAATGCTAAGTATGTGGCAGCTAGAATCAAATAAAAAGAGGCACGAGACCCCCAGGTAGTGGTTAAGATCCCTACCCCAAAAGTTAAGGAGATTTTGAAGCCTCCCTCCTCTTTTATCTTTGAGAATGAGATTCAAAATATTAAAATCCATGTACCTTTCTTGGAGCTAGTTAAGAATGAAGATTTCAAAAGGTACCTTTCCAAAATGTTGCATCTTGAACCTTCATCTTTCCCCATAGATTCAGTCAACCTCCAAGATGAAAAACTAGCGGTCATACTAGGACCTTGGTAGAATATAGGGATGAATCTTTCCCTCCTTTCTATACATCATTGAACATTCATGATAAAGTGTTGGACAACTGCTTGATGGATTCAGGGGCATCTCATAACCTCATTCCTAATACTGGCATGGATGAGCTTGGGTTGGAGGTTACCAAAACTTACCATGACCTGTACTCATTTGATTCCAGGAAGGTGAAATGTCTTGGGGTTATCAAAGACCTGGTTGTTTCTATGTTCTAGTTTCCAATGCAATATGTGGTCATGGATATTGTGGTGGCCGATGTCCCCCCCAAGTTTGGGATGCTCTTGTCTAGATATTGGATCAAAAGAATAGGGGGAATTTTGCAGATGGATCTTTCATATTCCACCATTCATTTGTTTGGGGGAGAACATATAAAGATTTATAGGGAAGCACAACTTTCTTAAATTATTAGTGATGAAGATAATACTACCAACCACCCTATTTTTACAATTGATACTGATCTAGGAACCAATATGTTACAGCTCACCGATGATCCTCAAAAACCTATCAAAATCATAAAAGAACCTATTACCTATTGTGAAAATCCTCCTCCCAATACCTTTGTTTGGAAGATGTTTTTTGGTGTATTCTCTTCTAAGGAGAGTGCTATTGCTAAGGTAGTCTTCATTTCCCTTGCCCAAGAGACCATGTCTCTATCTTATAAGATTGAATTTGAAGAAACAAACAATGTGGTAGAATATGAAGATTTTTTTTGGGGGTTGATGGATGCTAAAGACATGAATATTGAAGAGCTAGCAGTGTTTGGAGATGCTGAGTTGATTTCTCATCAAGTCAGAAATCAATATCAGGCTAGGAACCCCAAGTTGAGGGCCTACAAAAATGAAGTACGGGGTCTTGTTGATAGTTTCTTCTTGGATTTTTATATCTCATTTGTTCCAAGAGAGGAGAACACTATGGAAGATGCCTTGGTTGTTTTCGTCAAGTAAGTTCAGGGATCCTTTGCCCCCTAAAATCAAGTATGATGTGGAAGTAAAGTATAGACCCTATATTCCTGACAATGTCAAACATTGGAAGGTTTTTGAGGATGATCTTGAGATAAAAATATTTCTTGAGAATGTGGATGAATTTTCTTCTTTACATATCTATCAAGATCATGATACTAAAGAAATCCCCCATGCTAATATTTTTCTAAATAAAATTGTTGACCATCATACTGTTCAGTTACCTAGCAATCATATTCCAAAGGGACTTGTCCCCTTGGAGAGATTGTTTGACATAAATGATATTGTTGTAAAGATTAAAGGTTCAAATGAAGATGCTAATGTGACTGAGGGAAATTTAGGTATAGAGGGGGATCCAAAATATGTTAAATTGTCTAGCAACTTGTCAAAGGAACAAAGAGCTGAGTGTGTCAGGATTTTGAAATAATTTTCTGATGTGTTTGCCTATAAATATGAATATTTAAGAACATATGACAGCCACATCATTCAACATAATATCATTTTTAAATAGGAGATCAAGCCTTTTAGGCAGAAGCTCAAACAAATAAATCCCATGCTACTTCCTATTATGGAAAAAAAAGTGAAAACGTTGTTGGATGCCCAGATCATCATTCCTTTGAGATATTCAGAATGGGTGGCTAACTTGGTGCCTTTGAGGAAGAAAAATGGGGAAATCAGGTTATGTGTTGATTTCATGAAGTTGAACAAGAGCTCCAAAAATGATAACTACCCCTTGCCAAAGATGGAGCACATTTTGCAGAGAGTGAATGGTTCATCTAGGATGTCTATGATTGACAGATTCTCTAGATACAATAAGAGATATGTCTTTCCTGAAGATAGAGAGAATACAACCTTCAATACTCATTGGGGTACATTCATGTATGCTAAAATGCCCTTTGAATTGACAAATTCAGGAGAAACCTTCCAACGAGCCATGTACATTACCTTTATTAGGGAGAAAGACAAATTTGTAGTCATCTATATGGATGACATTACAGTGTTCTCAAAGTCTGACAAAGAGCATTGTCATCATTTAAAGAAGGTCTTCCTAAAGTGTAGAAGGTTTGGTATCTCTCTCAATCCTAAGAAATATTTGTTTTCTATGAAGGAAGGTAAATAATTGGGGCACATTGTGTCAACTAAAGGGGTAAGAATTGATTCAAGCATGGTGGAGGCCACCCAGACCTTATCTTTTCCCATATCCAAGAAATAGGTTCATCCTTTCTTGGGTAAAATAAATTTTCTAAGAAGGTTCATCTCTAATTTCCCTGAGTTGGTTAAGAACATTACAACCATGCTTAGAAAAGGAAGCGAGGTGAAATGGACTTTTGATTCCAGAAATTATTTTGACCAAATCAAAAAGGATTTGAATAGAGCACATGTGCTCATCATCCCTGACTTTTCTAAGGAATTTCTGATATTTTATTTTGCCTCATTTGACACATTAGCTATTGTTTTGCTACAAAGAAATGCAGAGGGGTTAGAGAAGCCTATTTCCTTTTTCAGCAGAGCCTTGAAGGATGCAGAAATGATATATGATATCATGGAGAAGCAGGCATATTCTCTGGTCAAATCCCTCAAAGATTTTAGAATCTATGTTCTTCATTTAAAGATTGTTTCATATGTCCCCTTAGGTTCAGTAAAGGAGATATTGATCCAACCTGACATAGATGGGAAGATAAGCAAATGGATTGCTAAAATTATGGAATTTGACCTTGAAATGAAGTCCACTAAATTTGTGAAAGGCCAAGGTTTAGCCAGGTTGTTGGCTGAATCAAATTGCAAAGCATCGCAGGTTAATTTTATGAACATAAACTCATAAAATCAACAAGATGAGATTGCTAATAAAGACTCTCATGTCAGCCTCAACTTGACAGAATGCACCTGGTTTAAAGACATCATATATTTTTTGCAAAAGTTGCGGCCTCCTGATGGTTTGGACAAGAGCAAGGTAAGAGATTTGAAACTCAAAGAAACCAAATATTGTCACATTGATCATATTTTTCATTGGAAATATCCTCTCAGAGTTATTTTTAGGTGTCTAGATCCACAAGAGGCCCAAAGGGTCATAACTAATTTTCATGACAGCTTATGTGGGGGGCATCATTTTTGGAGTACCACAACTTATACGATCCTCAAAGCTCGGTATTTCTAGCCCAACTCTTTTACTGATGTTTGTGCAAATATTAGAGCTTGTGTCAAATGCCAAAGGTTTTCTAGAAAGCATCAGCTTAAATATTTTACTTTGAAACCTATAGTGGTTTCTAGAACTTTCCAACAGTGGGGTATTGAATTCATTGGGGAAATCCACCCAGTCTCAAGTGGTCAACATAGGTGGATTTTGACTTCCACTAATTATTTCACAAAGTGGATATAATCCATTCCTACAAGAAGTTCCTCCCACAAGGTAATCATTAGATTTATTGAGGATATCATGTCCAGTTTGGTTGTCCAAGCAAGATTGTTACAGACAATGTTTCCTCTTTGAAAGATGAACCATTGATCAAGTTCTGTGAACATTATGAGATTACATTAGTCCATTCTACTCCTTACTACCCCCAAGGAAATGGTTTGGCAGAGTCCTCTAACAAGAGCCTCATAAATATCATCAAGAAATTGTTATAAGACAACAAGAAATAATTGAACTCAAAGCTAAAATTTGCATTATGGGATGACAGAGTTACAACAAAGAGGTCACTGGGTGTTTCCCATTTTTAGCTTGTATATGGGGTTGAGGCTATCTTTCCTACTCATCTTGACTTACCTGTGGAAAAATTCCTCCAGGACTACCAAGGATAACCTGATGATATGGTCGGGAGGATACAACAATGGGTAGAAGTACAATAGGCTAGGGAGAAACTACTTGATAAAGCCCAGGATCACCAACAAAAAATAAAATGATCCTTTGACAAGAGGGAAAGAAAGGAATATTTCCAGCTAGGGGATTTGGTACTCAAATGGGACAACCCCAAGCAAGACAAATGAAAACAGGGTAAATTTGAAGCCTTATGGATTGGTCCTTTGAATATTTATGAGGTATTTTCAAATAAAACCTATAAGTTGCAGATCTTGGAGGATTCAAAAGTTTGTGGTGGTCCTATCAACGAGAACTTTATGAAAAAATATTTTTCTTAAGCCATGATTGGCTTTCCACCATTGTAATTACCACTTCCTTTTATTTTCTATATGAATAAGATACTCCATGACCAAAAGGCTAAGGCACTGGAATTGTGCATTCTTGGAAGCTCGCAGGGAGCATGCCAGCCCCTGTGGAGCCAATGTTATCACATGAAATTGTCTAGAGTCACAAGTGACAACTATGAGTGCAGACGAGTGGGAAAGTATAGTTTCCAATGGTCAAGATCCCATGTGTAGTTTGATTTAACACTATATCCAACTGCAGTTGGAGGGATTTCATAGTTAGTAGGTGGATAATTTTTGGCGGGGGTGCTAAAATAGCCAGTGCGCCTAGATTGCAAATCGTGATCAGATCAACGACCACCAATAATTTTGGTGCCACAAGCTGCATGAGCATTAAAATCCAAAGGTGGGCCAAAATCCAAACCATGGTATTGCGGGGAGGCTATATGGAAGAAGATAGTGCATTTAGGGATCGAAAGCGGTTTGGGTCCAAACCACTTTCGATGACCCCGAAATCAAGTGCACATATGATGTCTTATATAATAATGATAGGTGGTCGCTCGATAGTCGTCCAACGATGCTCTGATCCTGAGAAGGATTCAGTTAATGAACACAGACTGGTAATTGAAACCTCAACTCAGTCCTTAAATAGAAATCATGGAAGTTATGGCCAAGGAGACAAGACTGTCAACCCGAGGTACAACGATGGAAGGTTTCTTCTTGCAGGCCCATACTAAGATGAGGTTGCATCTGACAGGAGGAAACACACATAGTATGACAAAAGGATTCACAGACGAAAGATTTGGATGGGATGGTCAGATGAATATCCTAGCGTTGTTCATTAATCTGAGTATAAATAGATCAGTTCAAGATATTGTTAAGGCCAATGAATGGTTGAGCAAAGATCACTATTTTGTAATATTTTGATAACATATTTTTTCTCTGGTCATGTATGAGACTTAAGACTTTCTCATTAATAGAAGTCAACTTCTTTCATCATATTGTTTAATATGTGATGAAATAATCGTGCATGCAGGATCCAGACGGGGGTTGTAGCTATATTGTAATGTAGGTTTGATTATAATGTTGTTGTGTCCTGTTTCAGTATTTTCTTTGTTTCCTTGTTTCCTCTTATGCTAAAATGCTCGTGCATGGAAGATCCAGACGAGTTGTCGTAGTCGCGTTATTATCTAACTAATTTGTAAAGGCGTGTTTTTCCTAATAAGTTGGCCCATTGGTGAAAGAAATGAAGAAATAGGAGAAAAAAACCCACAAAATCGTGTTATCCTAAGTTTTTTGGGCCTGGACGCAATTGTGTTAATTGGCACGTAGATTAGGGGAGCTGAGATCTGCGTGCCCAGATCTGTAGTGTGTGGTCCATACCAGACCCCCCCGACATTCTTCCTTTAACAAAGGGGGAGGGTCCGAAAAGAGGTTTCCTTGTCAGGCCCACCGTTATCATGGCACGTTCTCATCATTTTAGACCCCCCCCCCCACTCCAAACTTCTTACCACCACCACCCCCCTCCAGAATATCCCACTTACCACTCTCCCTTACCGCTTCTTCCTCTCATTTCCATCTGTCCTCCACTCCATCTCTCTCTTCCGCCCATCACATTGCCCGCTCTCCTTGCTCATCTCCTTATGGCACACATGTCCTCCACCGACCTTTGGGTCATGTCCCCTTATCACTCATGCTTATCATCTCTTGCCAGGTGTTCTACAACTCACCTCCATCTAGGAAGATGGTCCCCATCGCACCTACTATTGTGGCCTTTCCTTTTCCCCCACATAATCACCCCATGCCACTTCACCTTTGACATGTCCCAGCGCAGTACCCATGTTTTCCACCACTCACACTTTCCCAGTAACCTTCCATCTACCACGTTTTTCCATATGGACGTCTCTCATCTCACCTCCATGTCGATTGTGCCATCATCACCTATAGATCCTCATCTACATCCACCAACTGGGCCCCCTTGTAGAGGTCCAATGAAGCAGTCAAAGGCCAATGAGAAACCTCCACGTTTTTAAGATCAAAGGTTAACTTGGAGCTCTCCGATCCCGAGGAAGAAGTTATTAAAATAGGTGTTGGTCGTTGAACATTGTTTCCACCATAAATGGAAATCCTAGGAAAGGACCGTCAGTTAGTCCACTCAGCTACAAGCCCATTCTGAAGCACTATTTCTTCTGGCAGAGTTCACATCTGACCAAAAACTACACGCATAGTCTGCCAAGAGGCATGTAGACATAAGGCCTTCATTGCGATGACTTGAACTCACTTATGCAGTTTTGGCTCTGAGTATTTAGGAGTATTTCTCATATTTTGTTAGGTTCGATGGTTGAGCTAGGCTCCCGATTTGTAAAGTTTTAAAAAATCCTTTGGTTCTCTGGTTATGATATGCATTTGAGACTTCTTGTTTAATGGCAGTCAATTTCTCTCTCATTTCTTTTGCCTCTGATTCTGAAACTCAGGCATGGATCATCGATTCGAGTGTTGTGATTGTAATGTAATGAAGGTTTGATTACAGTACTGTCGTAGCATTTTAGCTTCTTGAATTTTTCATATTTAAGAGGATCTTATATCTAAAGATTTTCCTCAGCAGGTTGCTAGAATACCGGATTTCCATAACAGACCATTTCATTCTCCTTAAACTCTTCCCCCTACTCACCACTACAATGAAAATTATTGACTAAAGTTAGATGAAGACCTCACTTGCCTATGTGTGCCAACACAGTTTTCTGAGTTAGAACGATACCATCTTGAGTCTGCATCCATTAGACCACCTTTAAATTATTCATTTGTGAAATAAAACTGATGGGTATCAAGCTTATCTCTGCAAAAATAGAGAGGTGACTTCTGGTGCTAACATTTCTAGCATTGTCGGGGACGAATTTAAAGATTTTCCATGGGATGGAACGACAAAGCTTACTAGTTCTAAAGGTGCATCAAAATCCAGTACATCAAGATTGCAACTGTGCACCTGGTGAGTCCACTATGGTGACCCCATTGATGTGAATCCATAGGCGACTCCATTGTTCGAGTTGTGGCTTCGAGAGGAAGACATACGAGGTCTACTCCATAGTTTCCTTTGGAAACACCTGAATCTAACCCAGAGAAAATTATCAGAAGGGGAAAGGCCCTTAATCAAGGTACTTCTACCGCTGAACCAAGTATTTTTGATGATTTTCATTATCCTATAGGAACTCCAATTTCTGCTTTTCAGCTTTTTGTTATACCTTCTGTTGGAGTTCCCCAAAATTTAAACTTTGGGAGTGTTCCTGTTGATTTTTCTCCTCCTAGTATGGGATTAGAAGGAGAAATCCTTGTCACTCCTCTCTCTCCTGAAATTGTACCATGGTTTAGACCCAACGCCTTAGAAGATTTTCCTACCCTGGGCTTTACCACTCCTCCTCCTGTTAGAGTTATTGATTTCACAGAAAGGGAAACCTCTGTTCCCCAAAGTTTGATATCCTTTTCTCCTAATCCTTTGTTGTTTCCCTTTCCTCTCAGAAGCTTAGTTCCAATCTCCTCTATTCTAACACCTTCTCCTCCACCTCATATCCCTATGGCAGCTTCTAATCCTCCTAGAAACAAAATGGATGCCATAGTGGCTGCAAGATATGCCCCCCTGGTCTTACCTCAACCAATGAATGTTCTCCCTGCAGGATATTACCTAAAATATATGCCTAAGTTCACTAGAGAAGAGGACATAACTGCTGAAGAGAACCTTGATGCCTTCTACAGTTATGTAGATAATCTAAATATTGAAAATGAAGATGTCTTGATGAGAGTCTTTTTCTAGAGCCTTGATGGTGAGGTTAGGAAGTGGTTCATAGGTTTGACCCTAGGATATATTGCTAGTATTGAAGCTCTAGATGATGTCTTCTTGAGGTAGTTGGGGGATAAAAAATATTTTATGTATTATATCACAAAGTTTGGGTCCCTAAAGAGAAAGGAGGGAGAATATGTCTCTGAATTCTCCAAAATATTCAACAAGATGTACAATAATATCCTTGTTGAGATAAAGCCTACATAATCTTCTGAAAAAAACACTTATGCTAGTGCTTTTGACCCCAATTTATGCCTTTTTCTTAGAGAGAGAAGAGCTACTTCCCTAGCTCATATGCAAGATGCAGCCCTAGAGGTAGAATCCAATGTGTTAGCAGTGGATAGGCATAGGAGAAAAGTTGACAGAGACAGAGGAAGAGGAATATTTGAGGCCTCAACTTCTGGTTATTTTTCATCTCACCCTCAAGTAGATGAATTGACCAAGATGGTGAAGTTCCTGTCTGCAGAAATGGAGAAGATTAAATTTGAGGGGAAGCAAGGTTACAAGAACATCCAAAATATTGATAGAAGAGGCAACTTCAGGAGGCTGAATAATAATGCTCCTCAAATTATGCCAAGGGAACTGAGGGACAGAGATAGGAGTGATCATAAAATTCAAACCCCCCTTCAAAACCACCTTGTTATTGATGAGGAGAGGGAAGAAGAGAAGCTTGACCCTAAAATTCATTGTATTGGAGAAACCTCCCCTTTTCCTCACTTGACTCAATCTGCATACGACGAGTCTCTCTTAGACAACCAAATAAATGAGTTGAGAAAGAGGGAGAAGACCAGTAATAGTCCAAATAAATACAACCTTCGGTCTAAGAAGAAAGAACGGAAGTCCGACATCCCTGATCAACCTTCCATGGTAGAGAGACATGATAAAGATGTAACAAAGAAAAGAAATCTCAAAATCCCCCACCAATAGCCAAATACCTTGTCCCAGAGGTAAGAGAGATTCTAAATCCTCCTTCCTCCTTTATCTTTGAGCATGAAATTCAAAAGATCAGAATCTCAGTCCCCCTTTCAGAGCTAGTCAAGCACAAAGACTTCAAAATGTCTCTTTGTAAGATGTTGCAACTTGAACCACCCTGTCATTCCATAGACTCAGTAAATATCCAAGACAAAAATCCAGTAGTCATCTTAGGTCCTATGGTAGAATATAAAGATGATTCATCCCCTCCTTTATACACATCATTGAACATACATGATAAGGTGTTGCATAATTGTTTGATGGACTCAGGGGAATATCATAATCTCATGCCCAAAACTGTCATGGAAGAAATCGGATTATAAATCACAAAATCTTATCATGATTTGTATTCTTTTTATTCAAGGAGAGTGCAATGTCTTTGAGTCATCAAAGATCTAGTTGTGACCTTGTTTCAACTACCCATGAAGAGTGTGGTCATGGATATTATGGTGGTTGATGTTCCTCCCAAGTTTGGAATGCTCTTGTCAAGATCTTGGATAAAACGACTTGGGGGAACCTTGTAGATGGACCTCACATATGCTACCATTCCTGCGTTTGGAGGTGAGCATAAAAGACTATACCGAGAATAGCAGTTGGCCTACATTATCAGTGATGAAGAAGACCCCACCAATCATCCTATATTCGCCCTTGATACTAATTTGGGATTCAGTTTATTGCAACTCATTGATGCCCCTGAACGTCCTCTTGAGATCAGAAAGTCCATTTCTCCCTGTGAAGATCCCCTCCCATTTACCTCTGTTTGGAAAATGTTCTTTGATGGAGCTTCTTCTAGAGAAGGTGATGGTGCTGGAGTAGTCTTTGTTTCCCCTTCTCAAGAAACCATATCTCTGTCATACAAATTAGAATTTGAAATTACCAATAATGTGGTCGAGTATGAAGCTCTCGTTTTGCGTTTGAGATCTACAAAGGACATGGGAATTGAAGAGATTTCAATGTTTGGGGATGTTGAGTTGATTGTCCAGCAGATCAGAGATATTTATCAAGCCAAACACCCTCGGCTCAGAAGTTACAGAAATGAAGTATGGGACCTCATTGACAGTTTTTTCTCGGCTTTCAACATTTCATTTATTCCAAGGGAAATGAATGTCATTGCCGATTCTTTGACTATTTCAGCAAGCAATTTCAAATTCCCTCTGCCACCCAAGCTCAGGTATGATGTAGAAGTGAAATATAGACCCTCTATACCTAAAAATATTAAGAATTGGAGAGTGTTTGAGGATGATATTGAAATCAAAAGATTCTTGGAAACTATTGAGGATGTTTTTGTATTGCACATTGATCAAGATCCTGACTCTGAAATAGATCCCCATCCTGATGTTTTCTTGAAGAAGATTGATGATCATCACATTGTCTAGCTACCCAAAAATCACATCCAAAAGTGACTAGTTCCTTTGGAAAGGATTTTTGACAGAAATGATGTGGTAGTGAAGGGTGAAATTTCAAATGATGATGCTAATGTGGCTAAGTGAAATATTGGCATAGAGCAGGATCCAATATTTGTCAAATTATCAAGCAGGCTATCAAGAGAGCAAAGGGCCAAATATATTGAGTTACTAAGAGAATTTTCCGATGTGTTTTCTTGGACATACGAAGACCTTAGAACATATGACACCAGTGTCATTGAACACAAGATCCCATTGAAGGAGTAGGCCAATCCATTTAGGAAGAAGTTAAGAAAAATAAATCCTATGTTGCTGCCTATTATGGAAAGGGAGGTAAAGAAGTTGTTGGATGCCCAAATCATTGTCCCCTTAAGATATTCTAAATGGGTGGCCAACCTAGTCCCGGTGAGGAAAAAGAATGGGGAAATCAAACTTTGTGTCGATTTCATAAACCTGAACAAGAGCTCAAAGAAGGACAACTACCCTTTGCCAAAGATGGAACACATATTGCAAAGGGTGATAGGCGCATCCCAAATTTCCATGATTGATGGATTTTATGGCTACAATCATATCTCTATCATGCCTGAATACGTAGAAAAGACAACCTTCACCACCCCTTAGGGCACGTTCATGTATGCCAAAATTGCATTTGGATTAATGAATGCAGGAGAAACTTTTTAGAGAGCCATGGACATATCCTTCATTGGGGAAAAATATAAGTTCATGGTCATCTATCTGGATGACATAACAGTCTTTTCCAAATTTGATAAAGAGCATTGTTGTCATTTGAGAAAGGTATTCTTGAAATGCAGATAGTTTGGTCTCTCCCTAAATCCCAAAAAGTCATTGTTTTCCATGTAAGAGGGAAAATTGTTGGGGCACATAGTATCAGATGAGGGGGTTAGAATTGATTCAAGCAGGGTAGAAGCTATCCAAACCTTATCACTTCCTAGATCCAAAAAAGAAGTTCATTCCTTCCTGGGAAAAAATAATTTTTTAAGAAGATTTATTTCAAATTTTTCCGAATTGGTGAAGCATATCACAATCATGCTCAGAAAGGGAAATGAAGTAAATTGAACTACTGATCCCAGAGAATCCTTTGACCAAATTAAAAGGGAATTGACTGAAGTGCCTTTGCTAAATAGTTCCGATTATTCCAAGGATTTTCTAATTCTTTCCTTTGCTTCTTTTGATACAGTGGCAACGGTTTTGTTCCAGAAAAAATGTTGAAGGGATGGAGAAGCCTATTTCCTTTTTCAGCAGAGCACTGAGGGACGCTGAGGTAAAATATGACATCATGGAGAAACATGCCTATGCCTTAGTGAAATCTCTTAAATATTTCATATTCTATGTTTTGCATTCAAAAAACATTTCATATGTCCCTTCAGCTTCTGTGAAGGACATTCTTATTCATCTGAACATAGACGGGAGAAGGAGCAAATGGATTTCCAAATTCCTTGAGTTTTATCTGGAAATAAAGCCCACCAAGATAGTTAAAGGTCAAGGTTTAGCCAACCTATTGGCTGAATCAAATTGTAAATCTTTGGGGGTTAACTTCATCAACACTTGCTCAGATGATCAACAAGCCGATTTTTCTGATAAAATTCCACAGGATATCCCTCCACTGGAAGAATGCACCTGGTATAAAGACGTTACATATTTTCTGCAAGAATTAATGCCTCTAGATGGTATGGGAAGGATCAAGGCAATATCTTTAAAGCTCAAAGAAATTAGATATTGCCTTATTGACCAGGTCTTGTATTGGAAAGACCCTCTATGTGTGCTTCTAATATGATTGGACCCACAGGAGGCCCAAAAGATTAAGTTTGATTTCCATAGCAGCCTATGTGGGGGACATCATTTATGGAGGACCACAGCCTATAAAATTCTCAGGGATGGGTAATAATGGCCTACTCTCTTCTTTTATGTCTGAGCGAAGGTTAGAGCTTGTATCAAATGTCAGAAATTCTCTGGGAAGAAACAACTCAAGTCTCTGCCTTTGAAGCCTGTAGTAGCTTCATGACCCTTTTATCAGGGGGGACTAGAGCTTATTGGGGAAATTCATCCCGCTTTGAGTGGTGATCATAGGTGTATATTAACTGCAAAAGACTATTTCACCAAATGGATAGAAGTTATCCACACAAGGAGCGCTTCTCACAAAGTCATCATTGGTTTTCTTGAAGATATTATCGCTAGGTTTGGTTTTTCGAACATAATCATCATTGATAATGCTGCAACCTTCAAGTCTGAACCATTGATCAAATTTTGTAAGTAGTTTAGAATTTCATTAATCCACTCTACCCCTTACTACCCCTAAGGAAATGGATTAACAGAGTCCTCCAACAAGAGCCTTATCAAGATCATTAAAAGACTGTTAGAGGATAATAAGAAGGCATGGGATTCAAAGCTCAAATTCACTCTGTGGGATGACAGGGTGAAAACAAAGAGGTCTCTGGGTGTTTCTCCTTTTCAGCTTATGTATGGAGTTGAAGCCATTTTCCCTTCTCAGCTCGCCTTGCGCGTGGAAAAATTCTTCCAAGACTGTCAAGAAGAGCCTGATGATATGATCAGAAGGATACATCAGTTGGTAGAAGTGTAGTATACAAGAGAACAGATGATAGACAGAGCGCATGACCGTCAGTGAAGAATCAAGCATGCCTTTGATAGGAAGAACAGTAAGGAGGATTTCCAACTAGGAGATCTAGCACTCAAATGGGACATGCCAAAGCATGACAGAGGTAAGCACAACAAGCTTGAAGACCTTTGGATCAGGCCCTTCATAATCTCTTAAATATATCCAAATAATACATACCAGTTGTAGAATTTGGAGGGCGATCAAGTTTTTGGTGGCCCTGTAAATTAGCATTTTCTCAAGAAGTTATTTTTTTAAGCCATGGATGGCTCCCATGTCTTTGTACATATTGTTTTTCTTTTGTTTTCAGTTTCTTAGGTGACTCCATAACCCAACAGTAAGGAACTAGAGATGCAGAAGAGTTTTTGGCATCTCACAAGGAGAAATCCATCCCCCATGGATCCTAATGTTACCACATTAATTTTTAAAGGGGTGTTGTTCATAAGAAGTTGGCCCCTTGGTGAAGGAAATGAAGAAAAGGGGGTAAAAAACTCACAAAATTTTATTATCCTAAGTTTTTTGGGCCTAGGCGTGATTGTGCTAATCGACGTGTAGATCTGGGAGACTTAGATCTATGTTCCCACATCTACGGTGTGTGGTCCATACTGAACCCCCCCCCCCAACATTCTTCCTTTAACAAAGGCAGGGGGGGCTCCGAAAAGTAGTTTTTCCATCAAGCCCACCATTATCATGGCATGTTCTTGTCATTTTGGACCCCCCCCTTGCTCCAAACTGCTTACCACCACCCCCCGCTTTGGAATAGCCCACTTACCACTCTCCCTTACCGCTTCTTCCTCCCATTTCCATCTGTCCTCCACTCCATCTCTCTTTTCTGCCCATCACATCCCCCGCTCTCCCTCCTCGTCTCCTTAAGGCACACCTGTCCTCCACCCACCTTCGAGTCATGTCCCCTTATCACTCTTGCCTATCATCTCTTGCCAGGTGTTCTACCGCTCACCTCCATCTAGGCAGATGGTCCCCATCCCACCTACTACTGTAGCCTTTCCTCTGTCCCCACATCATCACCTTGTGCCACTTCACCTCTAACATGTCCCACTGCAGTACCCACGTTTTTCGTTGCTCTCACTTTCCCGGTCACCTTCCATCTGCCATGTCTGTCCATATGGTTGTCTCTCATCTCACCTCCATGTCGATCACTCCATATTCACTACTAGATCCTCTTCTGCATCCACCAAATGGGCCCCCTTATAGTGGTCCAACGAAGCAGTCGAAGGCCAATGAGAAACAACCATGTCCTTCAGATGCAAAGTTGACTTGGAGCTCTCCGATCCCGAGGAAGAAGTTATTAAAACAAGTGATGTTGGTTCATCATTTCCACCATAAATGGAAAGCCAAGGAAAGGACCGTCAGTTATTCCACTCAGTCCCAGGCCTGTTCTGAAGCATGATTGCATCTGGTAGAGTTCGCATTTGACCATAGATTGAACGCACAGTCTTCCAGGAGGCATGCAGACGTAACTCCTTCATTGCGATGACTCAAACACGCTTCTACAGTTTTGGCTCTGAGTATTTAGGAGTCATTCTCATATTTTTTTAGGGTCGATGGTTGAGCTAGGCTCCCAATTTGTAAATTTTTAACAAAGCCTCTGGTTCTCTAGTTATGATATGCATTTGAGACTTCTTGTTTAATGGAAATCAGTTTCTCTCTCATTTCTTTTGCCTTTGATTCTGAAACTCAGGTATGGATGATCCAATCGAGTGTTGTGATTGTAATGTAATGAAGGTTTGATTGCAGTACTGTTGCAACGTTTTAATTTCTTGAATTTTTTATATTTAAGAGGATATTATGTCTGAATCTTTTCCTCAACAAGCTCCTGGAAGACTAGATGTCCATAGCAGACCATTTTTTTCTCCTTAAATGATTCCCCCTACTCACCACTACACTGCAAATTATTGATCGAATTTAGATCAAAACCTCACTTGCCTATGTGTGCCAACCCAATTTTCTGAGTTAGAACGATACCATCCGAAGTCTGCATCCATTAGACCACCTTTAAACTATTCATTTGTGACATAAAACTGATGGGTATCAGGCTTACCTTTGCAACAATCCATAGGTGACTTCTATTGCTAACATGCATGGTAATGGATGTTTGATTATTATGATGTTGTGATAGATTTTAGTATCTTAAATGTGAGTTCAAGATTTCTCTTGTGCCTGAGTTTTTCTTCACCAAGTTGTTTGAAATCTAGATGCTCATGGAAGACTTTTCTACCTTTCTCACTAAGTCTTCCTTCTGCTCACCTTTAATCTTAAACCACTTATTGAAGTTAATGATGACTTCATTTCCCTATGCATTGCTTGTCCATTTTTTGTGTTAAAACATTCTTTGACTGAGCTTTGTCCATTTGACCTCCACTCATAAACCTACCTCCACAAACATTTTGATGGGTACAAGGCTTATCCTCTTGCAATCTGAGGGTGACTCTCAGTGCTAACAGATCCCATGAAAAAATTGGTTGGGTAACAAGTTCAAATGCACTATATATGCTAACTCAAATATACATTTTTGCTAAGCCAACCATGGATAAGTGAATTATTCAAAGGTACTAAAATATCAATATCTAGTTCAAATTCACGCGTCTATTAAAAAACAATTAAAAAATATTATTAGATTTATCACCTACATCTACTAAGACAAACTTATCACCTAATTTAATGGGAAGATTATGTACAGTTCCTATTGATTCACATGGTCAATCATCAAAGATTTGAAAATAGTGTTTCATTGTAACAAGGATGGGAGATCCAAAGCACTACCAAACAACCATCATAATATAGGAATAGACTCTCTCATTAACTATACATTGATGAACACAAAGGTTCTTAACAATGACCCAAATTACAAAGGGTTGGAGGAAGGAAAAAATGGTGATCAATTTTTTTCCAAGCTAAAGGTCATTGTATTAGAATTTGAAGTGAGTATACTTCTAGTCTCCTTAGAGTGTGTCGGTATAGTAGGAAATGGTCCATTAGAGATCATATTCATATTACGGTAGAGACTAATATTATATGTCAGTTCAAGTATACATTTTTTCTAATCCAACCATGGATAAGTGAATGATGAAAAGGTACCAAAACATCAACATCAAGTTCAAATCCATGCACCTAGTAAACAATAATTCAAAAACATATTAGATTTATCAAGAGTAATTAAAATCATGGAAGTGTTTTTATCCTCAAAATATTAGACAAAATTCATGTGTTTGAAAAATCAATGATCATAAGAGTGGTCCAAGGTATCATTGTCATGTGCGATATGTGGTGCTAGTAGGAAATAATCAAAGATATTTCTAGCAAAGATGGAGTCTAATGGCATGCTAGTGGAGTGGGTAGATTTGGTAGGAAGTCAATAGGAGAACTAAAGTGTAGGTTATCCCAAGGACCATCAAAATAAGGTATATCATCCAATAATTTTTCATCATCATATAAATTCATGGCTAATGAGGAAAGGCCACTTTTAAACATGGGAAAAGAGAGTGAATTTGTGGCTCCCAAGTGTGAAGCTACAATATCAATATCCAAGTCTATGTTCTTCAAAATATCCAAAGACTTGTACTCTATGAGAGTGGAGGTTGTGCAAATGGTTGTAGTAGCCACATAAGGAATTTGTGATTTAGGTCATGATCCAACCAAACAATAGGGCTAGACTTTGAATGAGCTACTAAAGGTGAGACATTATCTCGAGTAAGATGTAGTTGAGAACTATAATATGTGATTTGATCAATTTTCATAATGGATCCTTCATGTGGAAATTCATCAAATTATAGAGAAAATATTCCATCACTTCCATGGAATATACATAATTGCACCTAAGAAGAAGGTTGAAGTCAAGAGGGGTGTTCAAAATTGCTACATCTACTAAGAAAAAATTATCACCTAATTAAATGGGAATATCATGTACAAATCCTATTGACTCACATGGTTGATAATAAAAGGTTTAGAAATAGGGTGTCATTGTAACAAGGATGAGAGACCGCAAGAAATAGAAAAAAACCATCATAATATAGGAATAGACTCTCTCATTAACTATACATTTATGAATAAAATGGTTCTTAAAAACGACCCCAATTAGAAAGGGTTGGAGGAAGGAAAACATGGTTCTAAAATGTTGTCCAAGTTGAAGGTCAGGGTCCTAGAATTTATAGTGGGTATACTTCCAGTCTCCTCAGAGTGTGTCAGTATAGTAGGAAATGGTCCATTAGAGAGAATCTTCAAATTAGGGTAGAGCCTAATCTTATATGCTAGTTCAAGTATACAATTTTGTTAAGCTGA
>JASDQU010014820.1:34172-44941 GCA_032191745.1 Picea mariana
ATGGTTCTAAAATGTTGTCCAAGTTGAAGGTCAGGGTCCTAGAATTTATAGTGGGTATACTTCTAGTCTCCTCAGAGTGTATCGGTATAGTAGGAAATGGTCCATTAGAGAGAATCTTCAAATTAGGGTAGAGCCTAATCTTATATGCTAGTTCAAGTATACAATTTTGTTAAGCTGACCATGGATAAGTGAATGGTGCAAATCCTCCAAAATATCAATATCTAGTTCAAATCCATGCATCTATGAAACAACAATTCAAAAATGTTATTAGATTTATCAAGAGTAATTAAAATCATGAAAGTGTTTGTATATTTAAAATATTAGACAACATTCCATGTGGTTGAAAAATCAATGATCATAAGAGTGGCCCAAGGTATCATTTTCAAGCGTGATATGTGGTGCTAGTAGGAAAGAATCAAAGATATTTCTAGAGGAGGTGGACTCTAAGGGCATGATAGTTGAGTAGGTAGCTTAGGTAGGAAGTCAATAGGATAACTAAAGTGGAGGTTATCCCAAGGACCATCAAAATATTCCCATGCATCCAATAATTTTTCATCATCATCAAAATTCATGGTTAATTAGGCAAGAGCACCTTAACACATGGGAAAAGAGAGTGGATTTGTGGCTCCCAAGTTGATGTAGGAACATCATCATCAATGTTCAAATAGGTTGAGTGGAGGTCAAATCAACATCTAAAATGCACATTTAAATCGTTTTTGATCCCAAGGAGAGCACTTCATTTTGATGTTTTGAAAGTATTGTAATTAAAGAACTTTTAATGTTTGGAGGCTTGAGCCATTGTATGAGATCGTAGAAGATTGTAATATATTTAATGCAAATAGGATTGTACAGATATTGAGCATACAATCATATATGGGTTGTAAATTCCCATTTATTGTAATAAGTCTTGGTAGGAGAATGTTTTAATTATGATATGATAGAACTTTGGTTTATTTGAGGGAAGGCTTGAGAATCCCCTCGTGTATAAATGTATATATTGTCTACCAAAATGAGGCTACTGAAGGTTGTTGAAGAATATTCTATTTTTATATTGAGATTATTGTTGTTATTGATCAATTGTTAATACAAGAGATATAGAGAGCTATTACAGAAAACCTTGTACATGTTTACTTAAGTAATATTATAGAGGAGAATTGATTTCATATATTTGCACATGTTTTCCTTTGAGTAAGTGGGTAATGCTATGTTATTTGTTTTCTATGTTTTATATTCCTGTGTGTGCATATTATGGTTGAGTATATGAACTTGTGATGTCTTGTAAGTTTCAATTGTTTCTCTTCTGAGACCCTAGTGCAAGGAGTGCACAGTGACATGCAAGGAGTGAGAAGGCAGATTCGTTGTCCGACACAGTAGCTTAGAAGAGATAGCGTGAAGTTTTGCAAGTCAAGTGCAAGGAATGCACGTATACTCAGTGGAGTATAGAAGATCAAGAAGACCCATGCAAGGTGTGCACAGGGAAAACACTTAATCAAGTGTTGGAAAATTTCCAAGAAAGGCGAGCGCAAGGAGTGCGAAGGAGGATTTTCTAAAAATATTTAGGTTTGAAGTCTTTCAAAGTTTCAGTAGAGAACAAGAAGTGCACCAGGGGTTCAAATCACCTTAAGAGAAAAAGACCAGGAGAAGTAGAGGGTGAAGTACTTGGAGAAAATATTTTATCTTGTTGAATTCAAGCTGACGAGATCCATTTGGGAGAAGCCAAGATCTCTTGCGATCATCAAATTTGGGGAAGGTGAATGGGTTTTAACCCTTGAATTCCTTAGGACTTTGCGAGTTTAGATATTTTTTGTGCTTAGGTGCAAAGGAGAAAAGTTTCCAAAATTCCCAGGATCTGAAGTGAATCTGGATCATCCATCAGTGAGGAAACGTTTCCATATATCGGAGATAGTCCATAATTCTGGCTATCCGGAAGAATTGGAGTATGGTTGAAAAAATACGCAAGACTCTCGAGACTCTAAAAGTCAGAGTGAATCCTGACTATTGATAGTGAGTACACATGTCAATAGATATTAGAATTTGCAAGTTCGACAGTCCAGGAGAACAGAGGCTAAAATTCTTGTGGTTCGAGAACTCTCGAAGTCCTAAAGCCCAGAGTAGATCTAGGCCATCCATTGGCTAGGATGCATGGATAATGGATTGTGACTTCTCCTCATTTCAGAGTTCGACGCTCCCAAGAGTTGAGTGTATTAACCTCTTGGAACTCGTGAAGTTGGGATTCACATAGAAGATCAAAGTGATCGATCACTAAGAAGGTGTGGACCATTGATTTGGGGACCCTCTGGAGGATTGTCAGTTCAGCGTGCAGAGGTATTGTAACATGGAGCATCCAGATCTCCCAAAGCTCGAAATTCTGGAGTTAACCTCAAGTTTTGGCTGCCTATAGAATGAGAGTCATCGATCCCTTCCCTTCACAAATTTAGAAATTCATGGATCTTGGAGGAAGTACAAGTTAGGTGTTGAAAGGCTTTGAAGCCCGAAGCCCAGAGGAAACATTAGCCTTCAATCTGAGATAGACATCGATCATTCAATATTCCTCATTCGAATGTTCATGGGCTCTTCCTTTGGAAGGTTTATGGTGTGCTTCTTTTGGAGCTCTTGAAGCTCGAAGCTCCGAAGTCCCGAACTCTTCGGTAATTTGAAAGTTGTCCTACAGTTTTGGCCTAGGGTCACTTAGAAGACTCTGCTAGATTAATATAACCCTCACAGACCTGATATTATATTTGGGTAAAATATAAAAGGCTTGTGTGGAATGATTCTAGGGGTTCAGTGGGAACTAGAGAGTTAATTCAGTTCCTTACAATAAAATATCCTTAGACTGGGAGGTCACGTGAAGCTTGGGAGGAGGGGGGTTTGCATCAAGTGGTATTAGATAAGGAAATAATCTTTGTAATAAAAGTAGATTTGGAATCATGCTACCAAGGAGAAGCAGATAGAGACCAGTAGTAAATTCAACCATGGGAGAAGAGATGGGACAACTTTGTGCTAGTTTGGATGCCATGGAGACATCACAAAGAAGAGAACCTGAAGCTAGTGATGTCAATGAAGCTGAAATAGAATTGGTTGAATCAGAAGAAGTCCCAGGAGAGAAAGAAGTAGATGAGCAAATGCTGAGAGCTAATGTAAAAATGGGAGCCAGAGGAAGAATGGAAGTCCCAATGTATGAAGGTAATTTCGATGTTGAAGAACTGCTCAACTTGATAAGTGCTTTAGAAAAGTACTTCAACTATGAGAAGGTCGATGATTAGAAGAAGGTGAAGTATTATGTGACTGGATTGAAGAGACATGCAATGCTATGGTGGGATGAATTGCAAGATGACATAAGATGCAAAGGTAAGTCAAAGTTCAAGAATTTGGATAGAATGGTAGCCAAGTTAAAGGATAAATTCATACCCAAGGATTATCAAATAAATTTGTTTATGAAATTGAAAACTATGAGACATAAAGGTTTTTCAGTGAAGGAGTACATTGAAGAGTTTTACAAGATGAGCATAAGAGCAGGCCATAGGGAGAATGATGAAGAAAAAGTTGCCAGGTATATTAATATCCTGAGATATGAAATCCAGGATGAAATTAGCATGGTGACAATGCGAACTATGGAAGATGTTTATTAGGTATCCCTAAAAGAAGAGGAAAAGTTGGCAACAAAATAGATTCAATGAAATAGAGGAAAGAGTCCAAACAGAGGTAGAGGCATTGTTAGAGAAAATTTCTAGAAACCCAGAAGAGAAACTAAAAAATATCACAGTCAGACATAGAAAGGAGGATGTTCTAGAGGAGGACACTATGGAGGAAGAAGATTTTTTTCCCAAAGGAAGAGGAAGAGGAAGAGGAGGATAAGTGAAGTGTTATTCCTGTGGAAAGACATGGCCCATGTCTTGGGAATGTCCTGAGAAGAAAAATGCAAGGACTAGAGAATCTCACATTTATGAAGAACAGTGGAAGAATGTGGAGACAGAGATGAAACCATAAGCATTGAAATAAGGAAGATCACTCATTATGAGGAAAGTTATCGTAACTCTAGAGAAATAGGTAAGAGAGCCAGTCTAGAGGAACAATTTGTTTAGAACTACTTGCAAGGCCAAAGACAAGGTATGTAAGGGTATTATAGACATTGTAAGTACTGATAATTTGGTATCCACAAAGATGGTGGAAAAGTTGATGTTGGAGAAAACTGCACATATGAATCTGTATAAGGTGTCATGGTTGCAAAAATGACATCAAGTCATGGTAAGTCGACAATGAAAGTTGAATTTAAAATAGGTGTTTATAAAGATGAAGTTTTATGTGATGTCATACCTATGGAAGTTTGTCATGTTCTATTGGGGAGACCGTGGAAACATGACATGAATTCCATACATGATGGGAGAAAGAACAATTATACCCTTGAGAAGAATGGGTGTAATCATATGTTGCTGCCAATAGAAGATAAACGAGTCAAAGAAGAAGATAGTCCTAGTATACTTCTCATGAGTGGGAAGGAACTCCTGAAAGAAGTCAAGAAAGAACATGAAATGTAGTTTTTTTTTGTAGGTAAGCTGAGAGTCATTCTCACAAGAACTTATATGGAAGATTTACCTATGAAAGTCCAGGAGTTATTTGATTAGTTTGTTGATATTGTGGGGGATGGCTTACCTCACATTTTACCAGGGATGATTTTAAGGATGGAAATTTATGTTAAAATTCAGAAACCTTGGTGAATATTACTAATCCTTCATATGCCAACTATAAATGTTTGGCGCTATTTTTGTAAAAATATTCAAATTTCTAAGGATTTTATATAGTTTGTATAAAATTTTGGTGATTTGTAAGATAAAATAATTTTATCCTATAGAATTTGGGCGAATCATTTGTATAATGGCAAGTCTTTTTTGGGAAAAACCATGGAAAATTAGCCCATGACCGAAATTTAGCCCCTAAAATAATCCTTGCGTGACTTTACCACTCATCATGAGTATCACTCTTGATATTGACCTTATTCCAGAAGTAAGTTTTCCAAACAAAAAAGCATACAGATTGACCCCTAAAGAGAATGAAGAGGTCAACAATCAAGTCCAAGAGTTGTTGAATAAAGGTTTGATAAGGGAAAGTTTGAGCCTGTGTGTTGTACCGACTGTGTTGAGTCCAAAGAAGAATAGAGGTTGGAGAATGTGCACAGATTCAAGAGCCATCAACAAGATAACCATGAGGTATAGATTTCCTTTACCCATAATGAATGATTTCATGTATTGTTTGAGTGGAGCTAGTTATTTTTCCAAGATAGACTTGAAGAGTGGTTACCATCATATCATGATGAGAGAGGGAGATGAATGGAAGACAACATTCAAAACAAATGAAGGATTGTATGAGTGGCATGTTATGTCATTTGGCTTAACGAATTCCTCAAGTACGTTTATGAGATTAATGAATGAGGTACTCAAGGATTTTATTGGTAAGTTTGTAATTGTTTACTTAGATGAAATATTAGTTTTTAGTAACACTGAAGAGGAGCATTTGAGACATTTGAAGATGGTGTTGAGGAGGTTACAATAGGAAACGTTGTTCATAAATTTAAGGAAATGTTCTTTAATGAAAACAAAATTTATATATTTGGTATTTATAATCTCTTAAAATGAATTGAATATGGATCCAGAAAATGTGAGGGAAACTAGAGAATGGTCTTCTCCAAGAAGTGTATTTGAAGTAAGGAGTTTTCATGGGTTGGCAAGTTTTTACAGGAAATTCATCATGAATTTCAGCAATATTTGTGCACCCATACTGGACACCATAAAGAAGGAGCATAGATATTTTAATTGGACAGAAGAAGATGAGAAAGGATTAAGAGTATTCAAAGCAAAGATAACATAACAACCTATCTTAGTTATGCAATATTTTAAGAAGACATTTCAGGTAAAATGTGATGCAAGTGGAGTAGCCATCGGTGCAGTTTTAAGTCAAGACAATAATCCTGCTGCTTATTTCAATGAGAAGCTGAATGATGTTAAGAGAAAATATTCCATGTATGTCAAGGAATTTTATGTTGTAATTCAAGCCTTGAAAAAGTGGAGCCATTATATTATCTTGAAGGTGTTTTTTTTATATTCTAACAATCAAGATTTGCAGCTTATAACGAGACATTATAAGTTGAACCAGAGACATTCCAAATGGGTATAATTCATGCATAATTTTACTTTTTTTATTAATCATATTAGTCGTAGCTCTAACAAAGGTGCATATGCTTTTGGCATGAGATGTTTGATCTTACAAGAATTCCAAGTGGAGACATTAGGGTTTGAACACCTCAAGGATATGTATCAAGAAGATCCGGATTTCAAGGAAGCTTATGAAGTATGCGAGAACCATTTTCTAAGGGACATAAATCAGTGGATAAACTATATAATCTAGGATAGACTATTGTTCAAAGGTAGCCAACTATGTATCCCAAATTTTTCAATGAGGGACAACTTGTTAAAGGAGAAGCATAGTGTAGGTTTGGGTGGAGATTTTGGCCATGATAAAACATATGCGCAATTGATTTTTTCATACCATTGTCCATGTATGAGATATGATGTGAAGAAATTCGTAAACATATGCAGAATCTACTAGTATGCAAAAGGAAAGCAACAAAAAACTAGATTGTATCAACCATTTCCTATTCCAGACAAATCGTGGGATGCCATAAGTATGGATTTTGTTCTGGGATTACCAAGAACCCAAATAATAAATGATTCTATCTTTGTAGTGGTTGACATATTTTTGAAGATGGCACATTTCATACCATGTCAGAAAACCCGCGAGGCTACTCACATAGACAATTTATTTTTCAAGGTGATTGTGAGATTACATGGGTTTCCAAGGAGTATAGTCTCAGACTGAGATAATAAATTTGTGGGACACTTTTGGAGAAACTTGTGGAAGAATTTGGGGACAATTTTTTATTTTGGTTCAACATATCATCCTCAGACAGATGAACAGATTGAGGTAGTAAATTGAATCTTAGGGAATTTGTTGAGGAGTTTGGTCTTTGAGCATAATAATTAGTGGGATCAAATTCTACCCCAAGAAGAGTGTCCATATAATGACTCATCGAATATGAGTACTAGTAAGACCCCATTCCAGATAGTATATAGAATACATCCAAGAGGAATTTTAGAGTTGAGAGATTTGGGACGAGATGAGTTCCGAAGTGTAGGTGCAAAAGAATTTGTTGCAGAGATGCAGAAGTTGCATGATGAGATCAAGGGACAACTACAAGATAGAAGCCATAAATACAAAATTAGAGTAGACCAGAGAATAAGAGAGGTTCATTTTGAAATAGGAGAGAAAGTCTTGGCACACCTGAGGAAAGAGATATTTCCGAAAGCGAAATATAACAAGTTGATGATGAAGAATACATGACCATGTAAAATTCTCATAAAGTTTGTTGCGAATGATTATGAGATTAAGTTGCCAAAGGACATTAGAATATCACCAATATTAAATGTAGCAGACTTATACCCTTACAGGATGGATTATACAAACGAAACATATGACTAGGAGGAGATTCAGTGGAAGCAATAGATTCCCATAGCAGAGAAACCATAGATAGAGAATTTTTTTGATCATAGGATTGCTAAGAAGATCGGGAGGAAAGTTTACTATGAGTATCTAGTTAAGTGGAAATATAATCAAGCAGAAGTTGTCACTTGGGTAACTAATACTGGCATCCAAAAGCATGGAAAGACAATGGAGGAGCTCATGGACAAGATTCCATGAATCTTTTTGTCCCGAGGAGTATGATGCAGGAGCATCATCATAAATGATCAAAGAGGCTGAGTGGAGGGAAGATCAATATCCAACACACACATTTAAATTGGTTTTGATCCCAAGGAGAGTGCTTCATTTTGATGTTTTGAAATTATTGTAATTTAATAACTTTTAATGTTTGGAGGCTTGAGCCATTGTAAGAGATCGTAGAAGATTGTAATTTACTTAATGTAGATAGGATTGTACAGATATTGAGCATCAACTCGTATGTGGGTTGTAAATTCCCATTTATTGTAATAAGGCTTAGTGGGAAAATGTTTTAATTATGATATGATGGCACTTAGGTAGTCTGGAGGGAAGGCTCAAGAAGCCCCTCGTGTATAAATGTATGTATTGTATGCCAAAATGAGGTCGTTGACGGTTGTTGAAGAATATTCTATTTTGTTGTTGAGATTGTTGTTGATCAGTTGTTAATAGAAGAGTTGTAGAGATTTTTTACAAAAAACCTTGTACATGTTTACTGAAGTAATATTATAGAGGAGAATTGATTTCAAATCTTTGCACATGTTTTCCTTTTAGTAATTCGGTAATGCTTTGTTATTTGTCTTTTGTGTTTTATATGCATGTGTGTGCATATTAGGGTTGAGTATATGAACTTGTGATGTTCTGTAAGTTTCAATTATTTCTCTTGTGAGACCCTGGTGCAAGGAGTGCACAGTGCCATGCAAGGATTGAGAAGGCAGAGTCATTTTCGAACTCAGTATCTCATAAGAGATAGCGTGAAGTTTTGCATGGTGAGTGCAAGGAGTGCACATATTGTCAGTGGAGTATAGAAGCTTGAGAAGACCCGTGCAAGGTGTGCACAAGGCCAACACTTAGTCAAGTGTTGGAAAAGTTCCAAGAAAGGTGAGTGCAAGGAATGCGAAGGAGGATTTTCTAAAAATCTTCAGATATAAAGTCTTTCAAAGTTTGACGAGAGCACAAGGAGTGTGATAGAGGTTCAAATCACCTTAAGAGAAAAATCTCAGGAGAAATGGCAGGTAAAAGTCCTTGGAGAAAATAATTTATCTTTTTAAAGGTCGAGTGGATGAGATCCAATCAGGAGAAGCCAAGATCTCTTGCGATCATCAAATCTAGGGAAGGTGCACAAATTTTAACCCTTGAAGTCCTTCAGACTTTGCGAGTTCATAGATTTTTTGTGCTTAGGTGCAAGGGAGACAAGTTTCCAAAAGTCCCAGGATTCGAAGTGAATCTGGACCATCCATCAATGAGGACATGTGTCCATATATCGGAGATAGTCTGGAAGTCCTACTATCTGGAAGAATTGGTGTGGTTACAAAAAAATGAAAGACTCTCGAGGCTCTGAAATCCGGAGGGAATCCTAGATGTTGATAGTGAGTACATGCATCAACAGATCTCAGACTTCGCAAGTTCGGTAGTCCGAGAGAATGGAAGCTAAAAGTCTTGTGGTTCGAGAAATCCTGAAGTCCCGAAGCCTGAAGCAGATCCATGTCGTCCATTAGCCAGGATGCGTGGACTGTGGATCGTGACTTCTCATTATTTCATAGTTAGGTGCTCCAGAGAGTTAAGTGTATTAACCTCTCGAATTTCCCGAAGCCTAGAATCTTATAGAAGATCATAGCCGTCGATCACTAAGAAGGTGTTGATTGTTGATCTAAAGACCTTGAGTGATTATTCATTTATGTTATATATTTTATTTATTTCATTAATTTATTTATTTTTATTTTATTATATATATAAAATTGTTATCATAAATCATAAAACATTAGATCCATCCACCCTCTTTTGCAAGTTTCCATCATTGTTTAATTAATAAATTCCCATAAAACATAATATATTTTTCGATACGTTTCAATGTATTTTGGGAATAAGGTTTGAAATATAAGTTAATATAGTTTCAAGAAATTCCTAGAAAATAGGAACTCCCTATAAAATAGGAAATCCCTATAAAGTAGTAAATCCCTAGAAAGTAAGACCTGGAGTGGTACATTTACGTTTAGGTGGGAAAGGGGAAGAAGTAAAAGGAGGGTAAAATATGTACAAGTTAGGTTTACTAAAAAAGAGAAAAAAAAAGAAAATTGAAAAAAAAAACATTAAAATTAAAACCATGAAAAATTAAATTAAAAGAGGAAATTTGATTTGTTTTTCTATTTAATTTTATTTTTTTATTTTTTTATATTTTTTTATGTTCATTTATGAGAAAAAATATGTACATGTTAAATGGTAAAAATAATTAGTTTATTAAACATACATAGTTTACAAAAGAAATAAAATAAAAATAAATTAAATCAAATCAAATGTATACATAAATATTTACAAAATAAAATAAAACAAATTTAAAATAAAAATAAAAATAACATAAAATAAAATATATATACAAAATAAGAATCAAATGTTTACAAAAACTAATAATATAATATAATTACAAATTAGGACAATTTGTTGGAATATTCACCAATACTGAGAGGGGGGAGAATCAGTATTGCACTTTTAATGTGAACATGTAATCTTCAACTTATCAATCAATTTATCACTTATGATTGCATTCAATATATTGTTAACAATTTCATTCAACAATGCATAACATATAACCACAAATATAGAGTACACCATAATTTTATGTGGAATCCCAAATGGGAGAAAACCACATAATTTTCTCTTATATATATATATATATATATATCGAAATATCACATTCATATGAAGCACCAACATCTAAATTCTATAGCACCAATTGGAAGGAGGATCCAACCCCCTATTTCTAGGTTCCAAACTGAAGGAAGATACAACTCCCTAAATTCTCCAGCTCCAACTGGAAGGAGGCTCCAATGCCCTAATTTATAGGCTCCAACCTGAAGCAATCTCCAACTCCATGTATTCTCCAGCTCCAATTGGAAGGAGGATTCAACCTCCTAATTTAAAAACACCAACTTGAAGGAAGTTATGACTCTCTATATTCTACAACACCAACTGGAAGGAGGCCCCAACCCCCTAGTTTATAGGAACCA
>JASDQU010014820.1:45033-66122 GCA_032191745.1 Picea mariana
ATTGCCACTAATGTTGATAAAGCATCATCATTATCAACTTGTCACTACTGCTTCCACTAATACTGATACCTCATCATCAACATCATGATCAACAAGACCAAATCCACTCACATAAATCATACACCAAGACCATTACCAAGATGTGCATCAAACCATACACGTCATAACATCCATAAACCATGTACCAATGATATGGCTCAAGCATGTGCCAACATGAAGATATGCATCCAATCGTACACATCATACATGTGCGAAATATATGCCTCAGACTAAGTACCAAATATTTCTGCCAATACATTACCAATATATTCCTCAACAAGTATCACCAAGACATGTACCTCAAACATATGTATTCATGTGCCAAAATGGCCTCCAAGAAATGTCTCAAGCATGTACCTAAACAACCAATGTATATACCTCAAACATGTGCCAACATCACCAAGATATGCCTCTAATAATGTATCAAAGATGTGCCTCAAAATTTTTACCATATAATCCATAACATGCCTCAATCATGTATCAAAGATATTCCTCAATCATATACCATAAAATCCAAATCATCCAATATGTGCCTAAAATATTGAGGCAAACATATGCCAAAATATGTCTCAAGCATATGCCAAAATATGTCTCAAGCATATACCAAAGGATGTGCCTCATACATATGCCATATCAATACTATACAATCATACATATTAAAACATGTTCCAAACATCCAAGATACACCTCAAATCATGTGCCCAAAGCATGTTTTAAGAATGTGCCAAACCATCCAAGATATGTTTTAAGGAATATACCAAAATATCCAAGACATACCTAAAAAAATGTAGACAAACATACATTTCATTTTTAGGAAACCCTAATGCATCAGATTTCTAATAATCATATCTTTCTCAACTTCATCATCAAGTGGATAGCACCATATTCAAACCCTTCCTCAAACTTTCCTTAGCCTCATTGGTCTATATCGTGCAACTAGTTGTGCCTCTCTTGACAAGTGTTGTGCAACCAATGAGGACCTCGTGAGACGCCCTATACCTAACACGTGAGGGCATTTCCAATTAGGGTATTTAGAAAACCATCTCCCTCTATAGCTCTAAGACTTTCATCCTTCGCACTCCTTCACTTCCTCAGATTTTCTACCTCAAACTCATTAAGATTTCACATCCTTTATTGATAACTTGACCAAATGAGAGCCTCTTTGATGTGTATTTATATTGTTTCAAGTAACTCCTTTACTTGTTTTAGATCCAACCTGTCACTTTTTCTTGCAACAACGTTTTATTTTAATTAATTTTGGGGTTGACTTGTAACTTCTTATTGTAACTATTTGTCTTATTTTCTTTAATTTGGCAGTAGTCTTGTAACTTATTGTTACAACCATTTATGGGCTTCTTAACCATACTTTTGTATTTCCATATTCAAGAGGGGATACCTTCTCAACCGCGAGGATCCACGTGATTTACCACCTACCACTAGAAATTTTGTGATGTGGACTATCCATATATGATGGTTTTTTATGTATTGTCAATCTCCTTCATCCATTTTTTCTTCAAACAACTCAATGCTTCATGATCACACCGTCCATGCCTCTTAACAACTTAACCACTTAGCCATATTTCTAGGTATTCTTGTAGACTTCTTCAAATCATATTCCTATGAGGGCCATGCTTAGAGCTACGCCATGGGACATATTTGGAGACTTTTTCAAATGCACTCATTATGTGGAATCCTTATAGAGTTGACATCTAGGGCTGACATTGATGACAACTAACTTTCCAACAATATCCCCCTTTGGCATTGATTGAAACACTCATAGTCCCCTTGTGAAATTTCTCCTGATTTTCCTCTCCTCATGTTTCTCTCCCCCCTTGACATCAATGGAAATGAGTAACTCTCTTTGGTGTTGCTCCTCCTGTCTTCATGCTTCTAATATTTCTCTTCTTATCTTTTTCTTATTCCTTCCCATTGACATTAAGGGTAACTACCTCTTGACAATTTCTCTCCCCTTGTCTTCTTTTGAAACTTGTCATGTAGATCAATGTGAGGCTTCATGTATATTATTTATTTCCTCTCTTATGGTGCTCTTTTCCATTGGTGCTTCCTATTAATATAATCTATTGATTTATATGAAAAAAATTTATGTTAAGATTCCCTCATTACTTGAATTCAAGTCTTTAAGGATTTTCATATTCACTGAACTGACATCAATGACATAATTATCCAACAATATTCTCTTGATAGTATAAATCCTCATGATGGTTTATGTCTGTCTTATTGTTCCTTTCACTGCTTTCTTTCCTGTGACTACCTGGTTTCACCCACTTTACTTCTGAGTCATATGCTTTACAATGAGGCCATATTCCTTCTAAAATTCCTTCTGATCTCATGATTTCATACACTTTCATGTATCTTCTCATATTTATGTCAAGTATTATCCTATAGACTTGCCACATGAATTCATTTATGTCTGTATGTCACGAAAAATGTTTGTTCTTTTGCTACTCAACTCCACAAGATGATGAACCATTTGATTTTTCTTAGAATTCCCCTCTTCATCATTCACATTACTGGGAGTCTCCAAGATGGATGGCTTAAAAAAATGCCATAAGCTTCCCTAGTTGTGGAGTCATATTCCTCTTCATTTGTAGATTCATTATCTTCCTAAACTCTGACATCTTCCTCTTCACTTGTATATTTATCATCCTCCTGAATTATGACATGCTCCTCTTCGCTTGTTGATTCATCATCTTTTTGAATTTTGATATATTCCTGATTTCTTGTAGATTCGTCATGATCTTGTACATATACAAATAGTGTGAGTATGCTACCTGAGATTTCTTCATTACCTGTTCTTCTTGATTTTGATTTCTTCTCCAAACCTTCTTATATATGATATAGACGTTTTCTTCCATGGAATAATTCATCATGCTTCTACAATCACAGGATCTATGTCCATAATTCTAGAATTTGTAACATTCAATATTATAGGGAGCCACATAAATGTCTCTTGCTTGAACATGTCTTCCATACACTCTGCAATCCACAACTTCGTGTCCAAAGTTACTACAAATCAAACAATGACCAAAAAATAAACTTTCATACAATGATCCTTTTTGTGATCTATTCCTTTTGAATTCATGCCTTAGCTGATCAAGATTTTCTCTTCTATTGTTTTCTTCATAGTTATTGAAGCTTCTTTAATTTATGGATGTGGAAGGTCTTCTTGGAAATACACTTCTTCTATATTCATTCCTCTCCATTGTTGGTTGTTGTTTTTTTTTCCTCTAATTGGTTGATCTTCTTCCATTACCTGAATATTCTCCTTTGAAGGCTTGGACTTCTAATGGATTATTCATAACTCTTTTGTTCTAGTTCTTTTGACATGGAGCTTGAACCCTTCTCAAAATTAATTTGCTTGCATCCTAGTCCGAACTTGTAATTTCCTGGCCTTTGACTATTGAGAATGTTTTCTATCACTTGATAGCTCTTCAAGTTCTTGTTGATCTTGTCAAATTCAATTCTTAATGAGATGAATTATTCTTCAAGCTTCTCACAATATTCTTCTTCCCTCATCATCTAGTTCTTCATTACTTCTTCCATTCTCTTTTCTTCTTCAAGTTGGCTTTTTAAGGAGATGATTTCTTCTTCAAGTCTTCTTTCTCATCGATTGAATTTTACTTCAATATTGTTTAAATCTTCAAATATTTCCTTAAGATGACTTGTCAAAATATTCTCTCTCTTTTCTGATTCTTTTACCTTGGTTTCTAAATGATCAACTTCTTTGGGATTTTGAGAACTCTCCTTTAGTTTGATCAATTCTTCCTTGAATGACTTGATTTTATCCCTTTCTCTATTTATCTCACATAAGGCGTTGATTAGTTTTTTTCAAGATCTATTTCACCTTATTCATAATCTTTGTCATTTCCTTTATGGGTTTCCATTTCCATGAAGATCACTCTTTCTGATTCACTTTCACTATCATCATCTTCATCAAATGAGGAATTGTCTTCTCTTGAGTAGAGGCTTTTCTTGAAGACCTTTTTTTTTTTATCTTCTTTCTTGTTTCCCTTTTGATATTTATTTTCTTTCTTGGGAACATCTTCTTCATCACTATATGAATTATTAGCATGAGGACACTTGGAATCAAGTTGACCAATTTTACCATAATTAAAACATTTCAAAGTAAACATACATGTGTACTTGTTGGTTCCTCTCTTTAACTTCCTTACAAAGTTGACCATTTCTTGATCTTCTTCTGAATCATTGTTGCAACTGCAGTTTGACTTTGGCTTTTGTTTATTCTTGTTTGTCTTCTTGGATTCCTTGAAATATGCTTCCTTCCTTGTTGTATTATCTTGATCCATTCTCATTCCATAAGATGTAGGTATCCCATGTAGCGCATCCATGTTCAAGATGGAAATATATTCTCTTTCTTTTAGGGCTGAAATTTTAGGATCAAATCTCATAGAAAGAGACCTTAGTACCTTTTGAACAATCACTGAGCCTTTAATTTATTCTCCCAATCCTTTAATAGCATTCACAATTTCATCAACTCATAAAAATTAAGTTGCAATGTCTTCATCTTCCTTCATCTTCAATTGTTCAAATTTACCTCTACAGGTTTGAAGCTCGGCCCCTTTGAATTTGGCATATCCTTCATAAATATTTTGAAGTTTGTCCAAAATATCCTTTGTAGTGTCGCAATGCATAACTTTGGCAAATATTGAATCAACTAGAATAATCAGAATAATACTTTTATCATTTGAATTCTTTTCACTGAGTTTATTTCCATCCTTGTTTGTTGGGGGAGTGGAAGGTGTCATCTATCTGTCTACTACTGCCTGCCAAAAATAAAATCCATGTATCCTTTTATTCCATAAGGAATAATTATGACCATCAATTATTGGCACTCCATTCTTAGTGCAATCCATGATCTACCTTCCAGTGGTTACACTATTTCTAAAGGACCTTCTCTTATAGAAATTGTTGGAATATTCACCAATACTCAGAGGGGGGGTGAATCAATATTGAGCACTTTTTACCACTTTTAATCATAACATGTAATCTTCAACTTATTAATCAATTTATCACTTATGATTTCATTCGATATATCATTAACAATTCCATTCAATGCATAATATATAACCAAAAATACATAATACACCTGAATTTTACGTGCAAACCCAAATGGGAGAAAACCACATAATGATTTATTATATATAAAAATATTACATTCATAGGGAGCACCAACTTCCAAATTCTCTAGCCTCGAATGGAAGGAGACTCCAACCTCCTATTTACAAGCTCCAACATGAAGGAAGCTACAACTCCCTGAATTCTCTGTCTCCAACTAGAAGGAGGCTCCAACCCCCTGATCTACATGCCCCAACCTAAAGGAACCTCCAACTCCATGTATTTTGTAGATCCAACTAAAAGGAGGCTCTAACACTCTAATTTATAGGAACCAACCCAAAAGAAGCTATGACTCCCTGTATTATCCAACACCAACTGGAAGGAGGCTCCAACCCCCTTGTTTACATGCACCAACCTGAAGGAGACTTCGATCTCGTGCCTTGCACACCTTGCCGCCCTGAAATATAAATGGAGAATTCAACTTGTCACCGAAACTATCACTCTCACTAATAATAAACATGTCATTGTCATTGTCACTGATGATCAACCTACCACTATCACTGATACATTTACAACATCATCATTAATACAGACTTAACCTCTCACTGTAATTGTCACTGATGTCGATACATCATCATCATCAACCTATCACTATTGTGCAACTGATATTGATAGTTCATCATCAACATCATCATAAATAAGAGAAGATCCACTCGCATAAATCATTCAACAATACCATTACCAATACATGCATCAAACCATGTGTTCCATAACATCCATAAACCATGTACCAAAGTTATGATGTAAGCATGTGGAAACATCAAAATGTGCATCCAACCATATACCTCATACATGTTCCAAATATATGCCTAAAAACAAGTACCAAATGTGTGTTCCAATACATTACCAAGATGTGCCTCAACATGTATCACCAATATATGTACCTAAAAGATATGTATTCATGTGCCAAAAGGGCTTCCAAGACATGCCTTAAGCATATACCTCAAACATGTGCCAACATCACTAAGGTATGCCTCTAAGAATATATAAAATATGTGAATCAAGAATGTACCATGTAATGCATAACATTACTCAAGCATGTATCAAATGCATGCCTCAATCATATACCATAACATCCAAATCATCCAATATGTGCCTCAAAGCTTGAGCCAAGCATATGAAAAAATATGTCTCAAGCATATACCAAAGGATGTGCCTCATACGTATGCCATATCAATCCAATACCATCATACATATCAAACCATGTTCCAAAATTCCAAGATACACCTCAAACCATGTGCCAAAATCATGCCTTAAGAATGTGCAAAACCATACAAGATATTTCTTAAGCCATATACCAAAATATCCAAGACATACCTCAAACCTTGTAGACAAACACACCTTTCATTATCAAGAAACCCTAATGCATCAGATTTACAATCATCATATCTTTCTCAACCTCATAAACAAGTGGATAGAACCATCAAAAAACCCTTACTTGAAATTTCCTTAGCCTCATTGGACAAGATCAGAAAATTAGTGGTGCCTCACTTGACAAGTGTTGTGCAACCTTTGAGGGCCTCGCGGGACACCCTATACCTGGCATGTGAGGGCCTATCTAATTAGGGTATTCATATACCCTTATCCCTCTGCAGCTATGAGAATTTATTCCTTCGTACTCCTTTGCTTCTTCAGATTTTCTACCTCGGACTCACTAAGAGATCACATAGTTGCTTGATAACTTGACCAAATGGGAGGCTCTTTGATGTGTATTTATATTATTTCAAGTAACTCTTTTACTTACTTTAGGGCCGACCTACCACTTTGTTTTGCAACAACGTTTTATTTTAATTAATTTTTGGGCCTACTTGTAACTTCTTATTGTAAGTATTTATTTTCTTTTCCTTAATTTGGGGGTCGACTTGTCACTTCTTGTTACAACCATTTATGGGCTTCTTAACCATACTTTTGGATTTCCATCTTTAATAGGGGATATCTTTTCAACCGTGAGGAACCACATGACATACTACCTACCATTAGAAATGACATGACTAATACTATCCATCTATGAGGGGTTTTCATGTATTTTTAATGTCCTTCATCCTCTTTTTCTTCAAACAAATTTAGGATTAATGATCACACCATCGGGGATTCTTAACAACTTAACCACTCATCCATATTGTCGGGGATTCTTTTATACTTCTTCAAAGTGTCTTCCCATGAGGTCCATGATTAGAGCTATGCCATAGTGGGAACACTTTGGAGACTCCTTCAAATGCACAAATTACTTGGAATTATTCTAGAGTTGACATCAATGACAACTAAATTTTCAACAAAATTAGGAGAAAATTAGAGAAGTCAAGGTTCCATGCTCCTAGATTTCACTAGTTAGGGTTCCACACCTAAGGGGGGGAATTTAAGAAAAAGGAATATAGGGTAGGTTTCAAAAAATTAGGTATCATGGAGAGGAGCAGGGTCATATGGAAATCGAGGATGTGGTGATTGAGCTATGACAAAGGAGGAGTTATGAGAGAGAAGGAACACTCTTCATGGAATGATTTAATTTCGCAGGTAGAGGCAAATGGAAAAAATGCATCGACTCTGAACAAGCATGCATTACATGTTAGTCCATTCACTAGGTGCATACCATATGGAATACATGCTTAGATCACAAGGAGTGACAGCATGACCATGTCTAGGAAAAGGTCTCTACACCAAGACACTACAAGAAATACAAATGTGGCAGATATATAACATGCATCGGGAGACAGATCGAAAAGGACTCATAATAAAGAGTAGGAAACTAGATGGAATCTTGTTGTGGGTTTCAGTGAAAGATAATTGTTACAAGGGAAAAACTCTCCATGGCCATGGGTAAACCACAAAAGACAGGTATGACTGCAGAAATCAACTCAATTCTAATATATGCTATATAGACTAATGTGAAATACAAGAAAGAGGCCTACCTCAATCCAACGTTTGATGATGTTCCACCATTGAGCACTTTGACCCAAATATTTATACCTGCAAGAAGTTCTCAAGAAACAAGCAAAGAAAGTATATAGTGATGATATAAAAGGGGTTATCACATCAGATAGCATAATCCATTAATAAACCTTACAAACACACCCATGGATAATAATCATATACTGGCAAGATATTAATAGGACAGGAAATGATTATTTCTATTAATAATTGATCAACCGAAGTGTCAACATTACAGACTTCCATGTTGGCATTGTTTGAAACCAAGAAACCAAATTCCTTCCAACTAGGTCCCCACCACTTTAATCCTCCACCAAAGGCAAGCACATGAGAAACAAATAAAGAGGTCCTCTCAATAATAAGGGAAGAGCTTGGGGGCTGAACACTGTGTTCAGACTTGAGGGACAAAGGGATGTAGAATCAATATGAAGTAATTTCTCCAGAGTAAGTTTTCTCTCAAAGTTGAATGCTTTCTCCTTTTTTCCATAGTTCGAAATTGTGCTCTTATAGCCTCTAGAATGCAACTAAAGAGCCGAATCATAACGTTTCTAGTACATGGAAGGCCAAGGATCAGAGATCTTTTGTCGTGACATGGAAACCTGAACTCATTTTGTATTTGCTAGCACAAATCCCGACATATGTGAGTTGTAGTGCAGCAGAAAGCGTATACACATCTTGCATAGAATCTAGGGAGCGTATATGTGGAAAAATGTATATATTTTTAGCTCTAGATTCATCAAAAAGGGATGAAAATTCTGCATAGGGAAATGGAAAAAGGCCCTCCATGAAAGATAGCAATGGTGAGGAAAATATTTCTATAATAGATTCCCCCTAATGTGTGAGATCATAGAAGTATCTACGATGAATGAAATACATTATAAATAACCCAAAAGTGGAGTGGTAGGGAACCAGCTAGACGAACTCAATTGCTCATTACATTATGTACTGACTTTGCATACATGGCTGCCAAGAATACAATGTAGATCCATGTGGAAAATATACCAATAAAGTGTTCATGTCCATGAATAGGAAAACACAAATGCAGTTATATGCCAAAAGATGTCATAGTCACGAACAAGGCCCAATGAAACTAGTCTCAAAAAGAAATCTTAAGATATATGTATACCACGGAGTACATTCTGATCTCCCATGATCACTGAAGTTAAATAGGTACTGGTCCAATGAAATGGAAGCAACAACTTAGGAAAGTTGTGGCCACATAGTGAGGTCTTCAAGTCTTCTACACTATCCGCCAATGGTGCAAGTCTACATCATGTGAATAAACGAGTTGAGGTCAAACACAATGAAACATCGCTTGATTACCGATCATTGAAGTATATCGTTAACAAACACGAGACAACCTACCTATAATGAAAGTAGGTATCAAGGCACCAAGTACATATCTAAAAAGGTGAATAAAGGAGTTGGTTTCAAACACTTGAGAGATCCATTGATCAAGAGACATTATTGTATTCTCATCTGTCAATGACGAGAGATCCTGCCACTAATGACTGCAAGCCTCAAGGTACTCATAAAACTCTAGGCCCCATATCCAGAATAAATGAGTTGAATATGATGGAAGGAGACCCATTGAAAGGAGAGCATTGAGGCATCTCTCATCAGTCAACACGAGGAAAAAAGTAGGAGCTTCATGATTTGGTGGAGATCAGATGAAGAACATGTTCATGAACCAATGACCCTGTGTGTCTTTCGTGTGTTCCAAATGCAAGCGGTACATGAAAAGGACCCTCTGAATATCATCCAATGATGAAAAAATTTTGATAAAGGAAAGGAAACCACCAATAAGGATAATGGCATCCAAGACACTACACGAATCCCAAAGTGTGAATAGATGTCTTGTCGTCGAACACAAGGGAAACCACCCAGTCAACGACCAATGATGAAATGTTGATTGTTGGGTTCAGGGTGATATACCAATGATGGAAGTAGGGCCAAGGTGCATGATAAGACCAAAGTATCATGTGATTCTGAGACAAACTGAGGGTATGGCTGACATGCAAACTCAAGATTTCTGAGGAGTGACCGACATGCAAAGTCAAGATTTCTGAGGAGTGGCTGACATAGGTTGATAGAATTCCTTTGAAAAAGAGCATGAAATATATGGTGAACTCTGATAGCATGGACTTAATGATGTGACAATTAGATGCAGGAGGCATCAATAATGTTCTCTATAGGGACTAGAAGAGTAACTAGTCGGTAGAGAAAAAAATGTTGCGGGATTAGCTTCCTAAGGCCATGCTAAACCCAAAATTATGATGACACACGTACTCAATAACTTTGTGCTTTGTTCAAAGGAAACATGACTCCTGCCAATTACAATACAGTATTCCCTTCCTACCCATATTTTCTATGATACAGAGGAGGGAACAAGTGTCGCAAGTAAGCAAAATTAGTTCCAACAGTGGAATATACCTATGCTCAATGCAAGGAAATGAATGTGGGAGATGAACACTTGGGGTGATGTCCCCTCCAGGGTATAGGGTGTCAAATTGTGAAGGATAAAAACAAGGCTCTGCTTGGTTGAGGATGAAAACTGCTTAGGCAACGGTTTATAACGCAAAGCGAGAACCAGGTAATGGCTCAATACAGGAAGTGAGGGCATGAGATGCAATCACAACTTCATGCCAAAAAATGTCTTTTTTTATATATTTTAGTATACTTGGTGTGAAAAAGAGGTAAACTTGTGCCCAATAGACATCTTTTCAAATCCAATTTACGAGTGTGAAAAAGACAAGTTCACTCGACAATGTTTTCTATTTTTGATAGTGAGTCGAAAAAGAGCGTAAATAGGACTCATGATCTTTCAAATCCAATTTTAACGAGTGTGAAAGGGACAAATCACTCGGCGATATTTTCAGTTTTTGGATGAGTTAGAAAATATCTTAACTAAGACTTGTTATTGGGAGTTTAGTCAACATGTAAAGGGGGAGGCCAAGGCTCTCATCCTGGCCTTCTGCCAAAATTTAGTATCTTTCAGATAGCTAAAAAGAGCTTGGGAAAACCCAAGGCTTTCCAAGTCAAGGAGGAGAAGGTGATAACAGAGGATACCGTCTCCGTGATGGTTCAAATAATGTTTCTTAATTGAAAATACATAGGTGGGGGAATGGGATGTCCCATCAGGTCATCCCAATCGAAAGGAACCTTGTCAGGACTTCGATAGAGAGCATTCAGAGGAAGAATAAATTTATCTCGTTTAGAAGGGGGAGGGTGTGAAATGTTGATGACATGGATGAAAGGTGTGTCATTCTCTTTAAGGAGAGTAGGGTTGACCAGAGATTGCACTGGTGTGGCCACTTCTTCAATTATAGGCTGAAGAGGAAGCATAGTAATGGGGGAAAGAGACGCTTCACCTTTAACTAAGGGGGTGAGTTGGGGAGAATATTGTGTCGGTGGAACCACCGAGACGATCAAGGGAGAAGTGGTATGAAGAGAAACCACGAATGCCTTAGAATTTGAAGCGCTTTTGGGTGAGCCCCATGCTTCTAGTATCTCGGCAGTAATTGGACACAAACGAGTAAGGTGAATTCCTTCACAAGTCTTGAAAAATAATTTAGGCTTATGTTTGAGGCATCTAGTCTTCTCAATGTAACTAGTAGGAGAAAGAGAGTTGTCTCATGTATGATGAATAGAAGCGGGAGATGTGACATGGCTATGATTCGAGTAAAAAATAACGGTGCCCCCAACATAATTGGTAGAGGTTGGGGGAAATTTGTCAACATAGTTGGTAGAAGAAGTCAACCCATCTCCGACATAACTGATAGAGGTTGGAGATGTAGCACTAGTATGACTGACAGTGACTGGGCTGGTGATTGATGGTGGCATTTGATTCCACGTTCCAGAGAAAGATTGATTCTGAACAATTACAAGCCAGACAGGATCTTGGTATACCTCTTGCCCTAGGCTTGAAAGGTGTTGGTTCACACCAAAATGGTCCGCAGAGGTTTGAATGGGCATGGTCACTGAGGTCTGTGAAGAGACCGGGGTAGGATAAGTATTATTCAAGTGAGGATATATGTTTCCCCCTTCTGAAGGGGTCCCATAAAGAGGGTATCCCAAACTGTAAAACTGGTTCTCTCCATATGAAATACCTGGTGGTAATTGAGGACCTGTCATGGAAAAAGTGTTTGAAGGAACTGACATGGTGGATGAAAGATACATGGGTGGGGGATAATAAGTGGGATAGGCACCCATATGAGTACTGGCTCCTAAAAGAGCATAGATAGTATTGGATCTATAGGGGGTAAGGTTCCAACCTCCCATGGGGACACGATTCATATCAAACGAAGAAGTAGGCATTGGAGCCATGGTGCCCCCAGGTCCAATGCTAGGATTCATATATGTGGGCCAGGGAGAGGGTTGCACGGGGGAAGGCATATGAACAAAAAAATGGCTAGAGACCCAAGGTGTGGACTGAGCGTTGTAGTTCTGCATACCATTGTAAAAAACAGAAGGGTATACCCCAATGAAATTAGAAGGTATCACAGGGTGGGTAGCAGTGAATGAGGGACAAAAAGAAACTCCATTTTCCATAATGATGAAACCCAAAATAGGCGCCTAAGGTCAACTAGTAGTCAAGGAGCATACAAAAAAATTCAAACTGCCAATATGCATGCAAACGGGCAAAAGTGGTTGAGTGGCCTCCCTCGCTAAAGAAGATATGTCTCATCCAAGAGGGACCCGAGACTCCCCGCTAAAGTTTGGAGGTAACATAATCAGTTATAAGGGCCCTCCTAGGCTTAAAAACTAGTCGATCAGATCCCCTCGGAGAGGTAATCCTCCATAAAGGTTGTGTGTTGTCTGACCCTTATCTGACTCAGGGTACAAGAAGAATAACCCCTGCAAGTAACCTATGAGATACCTAAGTCAAGAAACTAATAAACCATTGTATAACCGATGCACAAGCGAGCAATCGTAAGTCCGGATCACTGTATGGGCAGGGTAGCAAAGCCCGAAACCTTGAAAGCACCGCCTCTCACAGAGGTATGGGCGCTAGAAAGATCCCCAAATATGAATAAATCCAGAGAAATATCTCTGACGCTAGGTGAGTATCCAGGGGTTATACCTGCAACTAACTTTGTGTGACCTTGTGATTAACTCTTGTGTGAGCGAAGCCTCCTGATCTTACCGATTATACAATGGACTTCTCAACTCCCTGTCTTAGACACATGTTGATTTAATTGCCTTGGAGAAGTTTACTCACAAAATCCTATTCCAAGGCACTAAATATTAATCTAGTTTTTGCACCCTAAAAATAAAATCGTGACTAATCAATTTTAGTTTAAAGCATAAATTGTATTGGCCGTAGTTACTAAAAAAGGTATAGAAGTGAAATCATGGTGTTATGACTCTGCCAGAAAATACATATGGATATAATGCAAAGTCTATCTTTAACTTTTCAATGAATGATATGCTAATAAAAACAGTGCAGTCTTCAATTTCAAATCAGAAGTAAAATACAATCTTTCGCTAAATGTGCTAAGCTAATGATAAAAATTCAAAGACAAAAATGCCAACCAATGCAAAATGCCTATTTCTTTTGTATTTTCAATATTCTAAAAAAAAAATGCATGGACTGATAAAAAATTGACAGATGAATTATATTGTGTATAAAAGAAGTAAATCATGCAGAATACCAGGCAGCCAAGAAAACAACCCAGAAGCCAAGGAAAATTTAAAAATAGAAAACAAAGAGAGAGAGTATGCCCACAAATTCAACTCCAAACATGCTTCCTGTCATCCCAGATAATCTCAACAAACACTACAGAGACCTAAGAAGGCTCAACAATCTTTAAATCCTACCCAACAGTAACTCAACCAAGAAAACATGCAAGGGGAAGTGATATACGTGACTGTTCAGGAGAACATATCATATATACACTTCTTGCAGTGAGACAACAAGCGTGTATACGCGACTGTCAAGGAAAAAAGCGTGTATATGCTTTAAAACAAGGCCAGGCAAGGGTAATAGGCTGAAAAATCATACTCAGAGTGAATAGAATCTATCAAGCAGTGATACGACAAGAAACACAAAGGAAAAAGAGCAATGTAAGAAGAAAAAGTACTTCAACCCTTATAAGGAAGATCTCTCCATAGTGGAGACGTCACTTTTGTTACAAGGGAAAAACTCTCTACGACCAAGGGTAAACCACAACAGACAGGTATGACTGCAGAAATCAAGTCAATTCCAATAATATGCTATATAGACTAATGTGCAATACAAGAAAGAGGCCTACGTCGATCCAATGTTTGATGATGTTCCACTGCTGAGCACTTTGACCCAAAGATTTATACCTATGGGATGTTCTCAATAGATAAGAAATGAAATTATATAGTGATGATATAAAAGGGGTTAGCACATCAGATAGCATAATCCATTAATAAACCTTACAAACATGCCCATGGATAATAATCATATGTTTGCAAGATATCAATAGGATGGGAAAGGAGTATTTCTATTAATAATTGATCAACAAAAGTGTCAACATTACAGACTTCCGTGTCAGCACAGTTTGAAACCAAGAAACAAATTTTGTTCCAACTAGGTCCCCACAACTTCAATCCTCCACCAAAGGCAAGCTCATGAGAAAGAGACAAAGAGGTCCTCTCAATAATAAGGGAAGAGCTTGGGGGATGAACACTGTGTTTAGACTTGAGGGACAAAGGGATGCAGAATCAATATGAATTAATTTCTCAAGAGTAACTTTTCTTTCAAAGTTGAATGCTTTCTCCTTTTTTCCATAGTTCTAAATTGTTCTCTTATAGCCTCTAGAATGCAACTGAAGGGCCGAGTCAGAACATTTCCAGTACATAGAAGGCCAAGGATCAAAGATCTTTTGTCATGACATGGAAACCTGACCTCATTTTGTATTTTCTGGCACAAATCCCAATATATGAAAGCTTTAGCGGAGCATCAAGCATATACACATCTTGCATAGCAGTTAGGGAGAGTATATGTGGAAAAATGTATATTGTTTATCTCTGGATTCATAAAAAAGGGATGAAAAGTCTGCATAGGGAAATGGAAAAAGGCCCTCTGTGGAAGATAGCAATGGTGAGGCAAATCTTGCTATAACAACAATATCAAGAGAGAATTCCATATAAACTAATATGAATATATTCAAGGATAGGCTCATGGGAAAGGTGGGTTTGACAACCTAGGGGGCTTCAAACCTCAAGAAAAATACAAGCAAAGGTAATATGATTCCCAACAAGGAGACGTTTTTTCCTAACAAGGAGAAGCCTCAAAAGAATAAAGGTCAAGGCAACAGACAAGGATCATCATATATCCCCACAAGCCTCTCAAGGATGAAGTGGCCATGCGAACACAGTTCCCCTATAAACCTGCTCCTACAAGACAACAAGAATGATGTCAACCATGCGATCGAAAAAATACTCTCCAACACTATAAATAGTATATTCCTTTCATGTAAGACAATTTATAAGAAAGTGTTAGGTTGATTCAATGATAATATGGTGGATGTAGATGAGTGTCTTGAAACTACATGTGTCGAGTCTCAAATAAAAAAAAGGATCATCAATGATCCAGATTATTTTGAGAACGAAATGGGAGCAGAGATATAATAAATAAATATATAGAGATATTTCCATAGATCCAATAATATAATAGAGATATTTAGATATATAACAAGAGGCATAGATATACAGTAATACAAAATTTCTATTAATGAGTGAAATGTATAGAACTGTAAAGTTACAGAGTGAAAGAATCACTAGAATGGTGGTCACTTATCTCTGAGAAGAGATATGATGGCTATGCTCATTCACAAGAAGATGCATACAATGAGGCCTGAAATTCCTTTTTAAAATAAATGGAAAAACCATCAACATCGAAAAACCTCTCCCTCAGAAGATGAAAATACAAAAGGGGTGTTGTCCCATGTGGAGTTGAAGCACCAAAATTCATGTGGGCCCCGATTGGGTAAGTTGGTACAACAATTTCTTGGGGTCGTAATTTTTTCATAAGATATTTGTTTTAGGCACACGATAGCTGATTGGAAAGGTATATCCAGGGACTGCACATTATGTCGTCACACTCTAACTTAGTCTTTAGTGTGACTGTGTCGTGCCTTGAAAACATTGTTTAGGGCCTCAAAAAGGCCCTAGAAGTTTAGGACTAAAAAATATAGAAAATAACTCCCAATGATGAAAAATGCATGTGAGCCAGTTGGAATAGGTGGGGGCCATTGATATCCATTTGGATCAATCAATACATGATTTAGACTTAGAGTTTGAAATAGGTGATCAAAATATGCATGTGAAAGAATAAATATGAAAACATAAAGCACCAGCATGCAAGCAATAAGATTGAAGTTTGAGTTATTCAATCAAGACATGCAATAGAAATATCCCTTCCACCACATAAGATCACCAAGAACCTCATAATTGACAAAAGGTTAGGATATCACATTTCAACTCCATCATACAAATTTTAACAAACATAATAGTTCAATAAACATCATGAATACATTTGAAATTATCAAATCAAAAGGAAAAATCAACACCCATCAAAGATAGTCATCAACCAAGATAAAAATCCCAACTCCCTCAAAGTAGGAAAATAAATAACATTAGTCTCAAGTGATAGAGGATTAGGTTATAGGTTTTAAATTTTAGTAGGGGGGGCCTTTCCTTTCACTTTTACAAGAAAAACTAAATGGGGGTTTTTGTGACCACAACACCTCCCTTACCAACTTGGGCTCCTCGTTAGTGGCAGATAACACAAATGTAGAATGGAAATAGAGTGGACTATACCTTTATCTAGTTTCCTTATTTGTTAGAGCTCCTTAAAAATGGAGTTGTCCATTCCACCTCTTCATTTGATTCATTTGAATCATGTTCGTCATCCCTCATTTCAAACACAATATTTTTTGTTTCTTTCTCCATTTGAACCCCTTCAGACTTGGAAGTTCCCATGATTTCCCTAATGACCACATCTCGACTATACACTTTTTTCCTCAAAACAAGATCCGATATGTTGTATCCTTTCATTCCATTATTGTAGCGAATAAAAATACAGTTGACTACCTTATCTTCCAGCTTGTTCCTTTTCTCATTGGGAACATGCAAAAATGCATCAAAACCAAATAATATGAGACGTGAAAGAAAATGATTCTTACCAAACCATATCTCATTTAGAGTAGATTCGAATAACATTGACAAAGGATACCTATTTACCAAATATTTTGTAGTGTCAACTTCCTTTGCCCAATATTCTTGTGTGATCCTAGAATCACTAAGCATGATCCTTGTCTTATCCATCAACATCCTTTTCATTCTTTCAACAACTCCATTTTGTTTTGGGTTATATGGTGTGGTATGTTATCCTGCTATGAAACACTCCTTGCAAAACTTTTCAAAGTCATTTCCATAGAATTCAGCTCCATTTATAGTTCTCAATATCTTGATCTTCACTAGTATAACAAATCATTGATCCTCAATAGAGGGTACAAATTCTTGAGTGTAATATTGTTCAAATCTCTGTAGTCGATATATATTCTCCATGTCCCATCCTTCTTGGGTTCGATGATGATGGGTGACCAACAAGGTGAGGTGCTTGGTCAAATTATTCCTTGCTCCAACAGTTGCTACAATTGTTTATTCACATCATATGCTTCCAAAACATATTGTTTATATAGCCCAATATTTGGTAATGGGGAGTTAGGAAACAAATGTATCTTTTGCTCCACTTTATATTAGGTATTATCCATTTAGGATCCTACAAAAATCCTCTATATGCCCATAGAAAATCCTCCAACTATTGTTTTTTCTCTTTAGTGCATCCTTCCAGGGATGAATTTACCCTTACCAATTCATCACCTAGTTGATTATCTCTCGATAAAAAAAACATGTATTTATTACTTGAACTAATACGATTTTTGGCTTCGTTGGAACTTACTAGTGAGATCTTTAATTTTATTTTATTTTCATTGATGATGAAAGACTTCCCATCCTTGATTAGGAGGTACTGGTTTTCTCTCATAATGAAGATTACATCCCTTATATACATGTAGGGGCTTCCAAACACTACTCCACACATGTCAAGGACTACTACATATAACTCCACTTCATCAATAAAACTTGAACTTATATAAAATTTGATTTTACACTATTTTGTGACCTTGATTTAATAATCCCTTTTAACCCCCTCCAATGGGTATAGGATTGGATGATTGTTGGCATGGAGGGAAGACCCAGGGTTCAACGCTTCAACAATGCACCAATAAAACCCTAACTACCATCCCTTTCAACAACACCTACAAAGAATATGAAGTCTCACCCAAGGTAGAGGCAGGGAGGGTTGTAGGACCCAGGTGTATAAAACCAAGCTGGGAAACATATCTGTGATTACAATACTTAACAGAGCACTTATCCAACAATATGCTTTAGGTTATGATTCTCATGTACATCATAGATTAATCCTTATTACAGAGCAGCGTTGTAATAATCAAGATCTAACACTTCCAATCACTTAGCACAAAACATTAGCTCAGATATAGCATTCATTCACATCATTAAGAAATAAGATACAACATCATATGCATTCATTATACATAACAACAACAACACTAAGAAAATAACCACATAAACAACATCGCACAAACCACATCAGGACACACGATATATGTGGTTTACCCTAGTGTGGGGCTAGGTCCACCAACTTCTTATTCTTATTTATTAGTCTTCGATCTCCTTTCATTCATATGCTACTGTGCACAAATCCTCAAAGCCCAACTCCATAGTGGACATGTGATCTTCACACCGCGCATTAGATCCACCTTCCTCAAAATCAGGTCAAGGAATAGAGCCAACTCCTTAATAGCATAGAGCACCTACATACAATGTTTGTACACAAAGCAACTGACAAAATATTTTCACTTAGCTTTGCAAGCCTTAACACATTCTTGCATAAATCCAACCAGATCTCTTGCACTAAGTAAAACATATTGTGCACATAGCTAACACTACTTACATAACTTGCACTAAGCACACCCACACACTTCTATCTTACATTACTTCCTATATATACTTTTACATCCCTTACAACCAGGCCTAAACATGGGTGAACCCATGGGTCGACATCCCAAAACCCTAATACAAAAACCCTAATGAACCCTTGCTGGGTCCAAAAAACAAGTGAGATTCCACGATCTCTTCTTCGTCTGGCCGCTCCATCTTCGTCCAGATTATTGAAGTCCTAAAAGTGGTCATTCATGACCAATGTATTGGAAATGTGTAACAGTTAGCTTATGCTTGTCATTGATGGCAAGTACAACAGTGAAGATGACAGGCAAACAGAAGACAAAGGAAATTAAGCTCAGGAGGAATAGCAGTCTTATATGCGCAAGAAGCACATGAAAGAGACCGAGAACCGTCAGATCTCACTCGGAAATCCCGACAGCTGTTGTATCGGGAGAAGCTGCGCAGATGTTAAGCGCGGGAGTTAAGCGCAGAAAATAAGTGTTCTCAGCCGTCAGATTGGAAGCAAACCCTGACAGCCGTCAGATATGCAGAAGTTGCGAGGGAGATAAGCCATCGGAGAATCGGGGATAGCGATTTCAAAATGCACTTGACAACGGAAACTCCGATTTCGCGATATGATCACAACCGTTAAAATCAAGCAGGGATTTGGACCGTTCATTCGTATGGACGCGTGGCAGTCGGGAGGCTTCATCGGAGAATCGGGAATCGGGGTTTCATGAGGCTCGTGAACAATGACAACAAAAACCCCGAAATCGCGATATGCGATTTCACGATGAAATCGTAGCCGTTGAGCCAAGATTGCATCTAGACCATTGATCCAACTCATGTCGGTAAACCACGTCACCCAGGGACAGGTGGCACAATCAGAGGATGACAGGTGTCAGGCAGATCTAACATTTTAGGCTCATGCAATTCACAAATCAGAGTGACATGTGGCAGGATCTAACACGTGTCAAACCACGTGTGACGTCAGCAGAGGCATCGACGATTGGGACTTTGATATGTCAAGAACACACTACAACAGAAACTCTGAAATCGCGATATGCGATTTTGCGATGTAATCTGAGCCGTCGAGCTAGAAGACATCTGGACCGTTGATTATCTAAGAGGAGTATCGGGGATCGGGACTTTGGAATGACAAAGCCAATTGACATCGAAGGCCTCGAAATCCCGAAGGGATCGGGACCGTCCAACTGAGGGACAGGTGTCGAAGATCAAGTCACCATCGGCATTTTTTTCATCGGGAAATCGGGGATCCCGTTGACAAGAGTTTTGTGCAATTCAAAATAGCGATCCGCGAAACCCCTATAAGTGGGGAACAACTATCAGCATTGCAGAGAAGAAGGACAGAGGCATCACAAACCCCGTAGCTCCGATGGGGTAAGGTTGTGGTCACGATATGACGGTCATGTGGACCAAGGCTCAGCCAGGAGGGCTGAAGTGCATCGCAAATCGGGAAATCACGAGTCCCGTGGACATAATTATTATGTCATCGCAAATGACGAAATCGCGATATATATATGAAATCCCGATTTGATCTGAACCATTGGATCAAAAAGTGATCGGAGGGCTACTGAGGCACGACATAGTGAGACTGCCAGAAGCCATTGAAGACGTCTGCCATAGAAGTTGAAGAAGACTGTTGTGTAATCACTAGAGAAGTTGAAAATTCAAGATGATGATCAGACAGAGGACTCAAGAGGTGGAGGATAACAAGGCAGAGTCCGCATGCAGAGGCATGGCAAACAATGCATGCAGAAGGTGCATAGACGCTATAAATACACGGTACAGAGAAGAGATAAGGTTGTTGTTGTTGTTGGAATTGCTTTTGGGGGTTGCTATTGGAGGTTGTGGTGGTGATTCAAGTGGAAAGAAGGATCAGAGGGCAGCAACGAATTTGAACAAAAGAGTATCAGCGCAAATAATGGGGATGGTGCTCAGAGCTT
>JASDQU010014820.1:66142-82642 GCA_032191745.1 Picea mariana
TGGTAGGAAGATATCAGGCTGCTCCTAAATAGAGCCATTTGCAAGTTGTCAAAAGGATATTCAGGTACTTGAAAGAAACAATGGCTTATGGTCTGTGGTATCCCAAAATTCAAGGTCTTCAATTAACTGCTTATTCAGATGCAGATTGGGCAAATTGTGTTGATGAGAGAAAAAGCACCAGTGGAGGAGCATTCTTCTTGGGTAACTCCTTAGTAGCCTGGCTTAGTAGAAAGAAAGGTTCCCTTTCTCTATCGACCACAGAGGCAGAGTACATTGCTACTGCTACCTGTTGCACACAGGTATTATGGATGATTCAAACACTTGCAGACTTAGAGGTAAATTATACTGCACCAATCCCAATTCATTGTGATAACATGAGTGCCATCAGTGTGTCTAAAAATCCTGTCTTCCATTCCAAGACAAAACATATTCCCATAAAATATCATTTTTTGAGAGAACAGGTCACCAATAAGATTGTTCAGCTCCAATACATTCCCACTACAGAACAAATTGCAAACATCTTTACTAAGCCTCTAGCCAAGACACCGTTTGAATATCTCAGATAGAAGCTAGGTGTCATTTCGATTCACCCCTAAAAGAGTCCATCTTGTTAGGGGGAGCATGTCTCTTCTTTGACATTGATGTCAAAGGGGGAGAAAAGACTTCGGGTGCTGCAGTTGCCATCAATGCCAAAGGGGGAGATTGTTGGAAATGTGTAACAGTTAGCTTATGCTTGTCATTGATGGAAAGTACAACAATGAAGATGACAGGCAAACAGAAGACAAAGGAAATTAAGCTCAGGAGGAATAGCAGTCTTATATGCGCAAGAAGCACAGGAAAGAGACCGAGAACCGTCGGATCTCACTCGGAAATCCCGACAGCTGTTGGATCGGGAGAAGCTGCGCAGATGTTAAGCACAGGAGTTAAGCGCAGAAAAGAAGTGTTCTTAGCCGTCAGATTGGAAGAAAACCCCGACAGCCGTTAGATATGCAGAAGCTGCGAGGGAGATAAGCCATCGGAGAATCGAGGATCACGATTTCAAAATGCACTTGACAACGGAAACTCCGATTTCGCGATATGCGATTTCGCGATATGATCACAGCCGTTAAAATCAAGCAGGGATTTGGACCGTTCATTCGTATGGACGCGTGGCAGTTGGGAGGATTCATCAGAGAATCGGGAATCGAGGTTTCACGAGGCTCGTGAACAATGACAACGAAAACCCCGAAATCGCGATATGCGATTTCGCGATGAAATCGCAGCCGTTGAGCCAAGATTGCATCTAGACCGTTGATCCAACTCATGTCGGTAGACCACGTCACCCAGGGACACGTGGAACAATCAGAGGATGACAGGTGTCAGCCAGATCTAACATTTTAGGCTCATGCAATTCACAAATCAGAGTGACACATGGCAGGATCTAACATGTGTCAAACCACGTGTGACATCAGCAGAGGCATCGGTGATTGGGACTTTGATATGTCAAGAACACACTACAACAAAAACTCCGAAATCGCGATATGCGATTTTTCGATGTAATCTAAGCCGTCGAGCTAGAAGAGATCTGGACCGTTGATTATCTAAGAGGAGTATTGGGGATCGGGACTTTGGAATGACAAAGCCAATTGACATCGAAAGCCTCGAAATCCCGAAGGGATCAGGACCGTCCAACTGAGGGACAGGTGTCGAAGATCAAGGCGCCATCGGCATTTTGTTCATCGGGAAATCGGGGATCCCGTTGACAAGAGTTTTGTGCAATTCAAAATCGCGATCCACGAAACCCCGATAAGTGGGGAACAGCTGTCAGCATTGCAAAGAAGAAGGACAGAGGCATCACAAACCCCGTAGCTCCGATGGGGTAAGGTTGTGGTCACGATATGACGGTCACGTGGACCAAGGCTCAGCCAGGAGGGCTGAAGTGCATCGCAAATCAGGAAATCACGAGTCCCGTGGACATAATTCTTATGTCATCGTAAATGTAGAAATCGCTATATATATATGAAATCTCGATTTGATCTAAACCGTTGGATCAAAAAGTGATCGGAGGGCTACTGAGGCACGACACAGTGAGACTGCCAGAAGCCATTGAAGACGTCTGCCATAGAAGTTGAAGAAGACTGTTGTGTAATCAACAGAGAAGTTGAAAAGTCAAGATGATGATCAGATAGAGGACTCAAGAGGTGGAGGATAACAAGGCAGAGTCTGCATGCAGAGGCATGGCAAAAAATGCATGCAGAAGGTGCATAGACGCTATAAATACACGGTACAGAGAAGAGATAAGGTTGTTGTTGCTATTGGAATTGCTTTTGGGGGTTGCTATTGGAGGTTGTGGTGGTGATTCAAGTGGAAAGAAGGATTAGAGGGCAGCAGCAAATTTGAACAAAAGAGTATCAGTGCAGAGAATGGGGATGGTGCTCAGAGCTTGAAAAACAGAAGAACATACAGAGCAATCAAGTGGAGCAGAACAGTGATAAAGTCAGGTATGACATCATCGAACATCATATCACTGTAATAATTTCAGTAGAAAAGATTTATATTTCAGGGTGGTTGGGAGGTTCTAGGGAGGACTGTTGTCCTCGGAGGTTCAAGTGGGTGCTTGAACACAGGGAGTTGGTGCTTCCTTCTAGTGGGTGCTAGAGAAAAACAGAGAGTTGGTGCTCTCAGCAAGTAGTAGCTTGCAAAACAGAGGTTGCAGCCTCATTATGATTTGGTGCTCATATGTATGATATTATAAAGAATGTAACTATTACTTATCATATAAAAAAAAAGAGGTTTTTACCCTGTATGGGTTTCCTCAAGAAATATTTGTCTCTGTGTTTCTCATATGTGTGACTGATGCTGAATTTACCATGGTTTATTTCCCTGCATTATTGTGATTATCATTTAGTGTCTCAGCAAAGAGTTTAAAAGAAGCATATATTGTTTAAGCACGATAACAACTGATTCACCCCCCCCTCTCAGTTGTCCAACACAATGTTTCCTCAAAACTTGGTTAAGGGCCAACAAGCCCCCAACTCACCTGTAATGCGTCCCGAGTCACTCAGATCTAGGAAACATTGCCTTGAAGGCCTCGATATTAGCTCGGGATGCCTCAACTTGCTTCTTTGTCAGAGTCTCCTGCTCGGTGAACTCATGAATTACTTGTTATGTAATAGGCCTTTAGAGGAGATGTTCTATTATCATAACCACTTGTTCCATTTGCAAGCCTTGTCCTTCGATCTCTTCAAAAAGTGTGCAGGCTTCATCCTTCACTGGCTGGAGTCTCTGTGTAACGTTCATGACCATGAATTACTCCTATGATCTTTTCATCCTCTTGACTACAGTGAGAAGCTTCATCTATGCTTGGATGGTGGATACCTGCTATTGCACCTCCTGGAGTTGTGCTTCCAGTTTCCTCATCTCTGGATCTTCTACAAGGCACTAATAGGTATGCGCACTATGATTTCTTAATTTCTTACATTCTGAGGGTAGTGCCCTGATTCTTTCTACTGCATTCCTGACAACTTGTTCCCTCTGATTGCACACTTCTTTTAGAGTGCTAGGTACTTCTTGGAGCTCTAACTCCATTATCCATGCTTGAAGTTGTTGAATGGCTTTGGCGAGCTTCCCCACTTTCATCTCAGTTGACTTTAGTTCCTCCTGTGCCAAGCCTGACACAGAGTGAAGTGATTTAGTCATTGCCTTTTTTATCATAGTATTCTTTGAGAGAAACTGGTATTTTTATTTTTGCATCTTCTCTTTGTCCTCCTAGAACATCACCCTAATTTCATATTTCTCCTACTACACAACTCAAAGTTTCTCTAAGACCTCCTCCTTTTCTTGCTTCACGGCTTCTGTATCCTTCTCCTTTTCTTCCTGGACTCGACAAAGTCCAGCCTCTATTACATTTTCTAATATTTGTAATTGGGTGGGCTCATCCCCCAATTCTATAATTTCTATTGAAGAAGGCACAATAGGTACCATGTGGCTCGAATGGATAGCTTGTTTTATGTGCTTGAGCTCCTTCTCTATTCTATCATACAATGTTTCTTTCTTTTCTTCATGTCTCTATAGGATATCCTCTAAGGTGTCCTCCATGATGGCGATGATGAGATCGACATCATCCACTGTGAGCACATTCTTCAATTGAGGCTTATAGGCTCAAGTCTTCTTCCACGCTGGAGGTTTCTACTAGGAAACCTTCCTTTTCTTCGATGTTTCAGCCTCAGTAGGGGAATCCTTTGACAGTGTAACTTCACCTTTGTATTTATTTTCTCCTTCCCCTCCTTCATATTGGTTCACTTCATCTCCTCCTCCTACGGGTGAGTAAGACCTACTTTCCTCTAAGGCGTTTTCCTCCTAATCATTTTCTATGTTCTACACTTCCTCCTTTTTCTTCTTTTTCTTTGTGGTAGTCTGTCCATCATGTCGACCCGAGTGACCAAGGGACTTCCGATGATGTCAGGGTCAGAGAGTTCTGCATATTCCACTGGGACAAGGAACTCTTCTAGCCATTCTTTGGTGATATCCTCCATGTCTTCATCGGTTAGCTTATAATAGGACTGCAACTCCTCCTTACTCTCATCCCCTCACGCAGTGATATAAATAGAGTGTCGATCTCCATGGAACTTTGCTAGCGGTATGTGCTGATGCATTTTTTTTGGGTCATTCATGGAAATGCTTCAATGGCGCACTTCAACTGCTGGTAGTAAGCATGGAAGATAGCGTTCAACTTCCACTTCTTCGACATGTCATTTGTGTACCACAAGGTGGAGAACCTTGCGGCCAATGACTCCGATGGCTCAACTTCTGGGAATGTCTCTCCTTCCAACATCTGCCAAGAAATGAAGGCAATCAGTACCAATAACCAACTGAAATGAAATTTCTATTCCTGATCCTACGCTTCATGATAGTCCTTCTCGAGCTTGTTGATGTGGTAGCTCACCTAGTTAATTTGAATTCCTTTTACACACTTTCCTGCGAGGTCTACTACAATCCAATGACCTGTTTTGGACGGTTCTTTCTGACGATATTACCAGCTATAAGATGACAATATAGGTGCACCACGTCATCCTGGATGGAGGCTACCTTGTAGCCTCACTTTCCCTTCTCTACATTGTCATAGGCTTCCTTTATGCACTGTGTGAGGGAGAAATATTAGGCCTTCCCTAGGTAGAAATGGTGAGGGTTTAGTCCCTTCATGCTGAGTCCTGTGATCAAGTGGATCAGTGTCGGATCCATAGTGATCTGCCTATCGATCCATAGATAGCCTCCATGATAGCATGACAAGAGGAGTTTAACGCAAGCGTTAACCTCCTGGTGTCGGCCAAAGTGAGGGATATTCATGATGTTCAAGATAGTTGATTGTGTGAGCTCCTTTATCCATGGCTAGCAGACTATGCGCGACTTCTTCCCAAACGTCTTCATCAAAAACCTATGCGGTGCGAGCATAACATAGTTCTTCTGGTATCCGAGGTTGAAGTCGTTGTTCTTCAAATATGGAATGTTTCCTAACTGGGGTCCAACTACGCGTATTCCCTTCGGGATGTATGCGGTGATCAACATGTATTAAAAGTCATGCGGGATACTGTCACAACTAATTGTGCCATCCAAAGGCGGTATGTATTTAGGCAAGACCAACGGGATTTGCTTCGCGTTAGCCAGATCGTCATAGTGTTTACTTTTCTTCTCACTCGCGGTTCGGATAGAATGATGTCTAGTCGAGGGGCATGATTATAGCCCCCCATCGACGACACTTGTAGTCCTACAAAAATGACTCTCTCATCCATGAGGTCTACAAGTATCTCCTCCATAGATTTCTCTAACGCGCTATGTTCACCCGGCATTAACACTTGTAATAAAATAAATCAGCTAGGCGAATGGACAAGAAAGGTAATCAAATGTATGACGAGGTCTGGAAATCACAATACGATACAATGGCTTCTCTGTTAGCTCAGACATCACAAGTTTCAAAAAGTGGTCCCGGCATAGCATCCGATGGGTTAAATAATCAATGTCGTAATAGATTCCTCCAACAGGTAGGAATGCCTCAATCAATAAAAATCCATCTGTTATTGCATGGTCTCAATGGTCCAATGACGATATTTCTGGCAATAACTATGTTTCTAGCCATTTCGGAGTGTCATTCTAACTGGCGGGGTTCCTCCAACGGTTGTATAGCTTCGCCATAGTGAGGTCCCATTCTATATTTTTCTATTATTTTGGTGAAGTTCAAGTTCTGCAGATCTGCCTCCTTCGAAGTCTTTTCTGGAATTTCCCATAGTTTTTCTAACTTGGCTTTCTTCTTACTGAGCTTCCTTGCCTTCTTTCCTATGATGTGAGTCTTTGGATTCCTCTTTCCATTCTTATTCTCATATTTTCTTAGCATGGTAACTTCTCAGGGCTGATGTTTTTTCAAAGGTTTCAAAGGTAATACCTATTTGCTAACTAGGTCCAGGGTGGTCATACTTTTTTCTTGCATGGATAGGTCCTTCAACCCTTCTTGTGCTCTTTCAAAGTTGACAACTACTTCTCTTTCATTCTACTGCTTCGACTAAACTTCGCGTTCTTCTATCAGTCGATATATTATTCGATCTATGAAATCCCTTAGTTCTTGCTTTTTCTTTTCTATGGCTTCCTCCTCTTCTTTCCTTTTGATCTGATCCTTCTCAATCCAAGTCTTTCCTAATAAAAGTGGGAAAGGGGCGTTGTTCTCAACAAACCTAATAGCTTAAAAGTCCTCTTCTGTTGATGTTTCATGAGAAATCATAGGTATATTAGTAACTCTTCCACATAGGGTTATCATATTTCCTTTGTACAAACCTATCCTTCCCAGTGAAGGTATCATAGCAGGCTTTCCCAAAATTTCCCAAGTGCTTTCTGGCATAATATTCACATATGTTTCTTCATCTAATACATAGTCTATGTCGAAGTCTTCTATTATTGTAACTATGCGATGTTTTTCTTTCGAGATCTCTGGTAAATTGATGTCTATGTGGTCATCCATTTCTTCTTTTAACTGTATTAACATAGTCTGAGATTTCTCTGTATGACTCATTAACATATCCTTAGTCTCTTGACCTTATTTATAGTTTTATTTTCTCTTGTTCATATTTTCAACTTTAGCAATCATTCTTGGGAAATCCTCAACCTCATGACCAATAGATTTACAATAAAGACAAATAGGACCTATACCAAGGAATTCCTTAGCAAGATGTCTCGATCTTCTACAATTATAACATAGTGTCAATCATCTCTTTCTTTTAAACAATCCCCAATCTTTCCTGTACTACACACTGGGATCACATTGCTATAGCTGAAATTTGCAAAAATTCTTTCTAGGTTCTTGCATCCATTTATTAGTCCAAAAATTCTTTCTATGCATAGGAATAACATATTTTTCTCTATTTCTATCAAATTTAGTCAGATCAACTCTTTCTTCTAACTGTGACCTAGTTTTCAAACTAGGAAAAAATCCATCAAATAGACCTAGATTCATACTTTTGAAGAAAAAATTTCCACTTATATTACCTTCACTAGAGCACAAAGCTTTAGGATCTTACCTCCTTCTTTCAGATCCGATATATTTCTTAGCACAAAGCTTTGCAATTCAAGTAGAATATTGTGCACTACAACAATAGATCTATGCATAGATCTTTCTCTTTTCTTCATTTCCTAGCAATCACAGTTTCAGGTCCTAACAATGGAACCATTTTTTGGAACAGAGGGTAGACCCATGGTTCAACGCTTCAACAATGCACCCAAAAAAACCTAACTACCGACCCTTTTAGTAACACTTGCGAAGAATATGAAGTATCACCCAAGGTATAGGTAGGGGGGATTGTAGGACTCATGTGTCTACAACCAAGATGGGACACAGATCTGTGATTACAATACTTAACACAACACTTAGCCAACAATATGCATTAGGTTACGATTCTCATTTACATCGTAGATTAACCCTTATTAAAGAGCAACACAGTAATAATCAAGATCTAGCACTTCCAATCACTTAGCACACAACATTAACTCAGATCTAGCATTCATTCACATCATTAAAAACTAAGCTACAACATCAGATGCATTCATTATACATAACAACAACAACACTAAGCAAATAACCACGTAAACAACATCGCACAAAGCACATCAGGGCACATAATATGCATGGTTCACCCCAGTGTGGGGCTATGTCCACCAACTTCTTCTTCTTCTTTATTAGTCTTTGATATCCTTTCATTCATCTTCTCCTGTGCACAAATCCTCAGAGCCCAACTCCGCAGTGGACAGGGGATCTGTGCACCGTGCACTAGATTCACCTTCCTCAAAATTAGGTCAAGGAACAGAGCCAAATCCTTAATAGCACAGAGCACCTACATACAATGTTTGTTCACAAAAAAACTTACAAAATATTTTCATTTAGCTCTGCAAGCCTTAACACATTCTTGCACAAATCCAACCAGATCTCTTGCACTAAGCCAAACATACTGTGCACATAGCTAACACTACTTCTTACATCGCTTGCACTAAGAACACCCATACACTTGTATCTTACATTCCTTCCTATATATACCTTTACATCCCTTACAACCACACCTAAACATGGGTGAACCCATGGGCCGATATCCCAAAACCCTAATAAAAAAACCCTAATGAACCCCTTGATGTGTCCACAAAACAAGTAAGATCCCACGATCTCCACTTCGTCTGGGAGCTCCATCTTCATCTAGCCTGTCAAAGTCCCAAAATTGGTCATTCACGACCAATGTTTTCTCAAAACTTGGTTGAGATACAACAATGATCATGAACCTCCAACCAAAGCTTGTTGAGTATATCAAATGCTATGGAATTCTACCGCTAACCAAAATCGGTTAGAGAATATACCTTGGCCTTCTTGAATTAGATCTTGATATGGAAACACATTTTGATCTCCCTCTCTTCATTTTTATTAAGGCTACTCAAATTCACCTCTTTCTGCACCGAAGTGCATGAAATATTTTCATCCACATTTGAGCTACTTTCGACATGATTTCTTGAATATGTGGATAGAAGGTTCTTGTTCTTGGCATCTTTCCTACGGTTCTTAGGGTTTATCTATGGTTGTTTTTTCCAACACTTTTATTCAGTGTGAGAAATCATATTACAATGGTTACAATGGTTACTTGGATCCTTGCGGTTATGTGTAGTGGATACCATTTTCTTTTGTTTCCCTCTCCACTTCTTCTTTCCCTCCTTGGAAGTGAATTGTTTCTATTTCTATTTGGAACCAGTTGGATATATTTTTTTGTGACCTATATCTTGCATATATTTTGCTTGCACACATGCCTCATCAAACTTCCTAGGCTTGAAGAGCATCACTTTATTTTTCAAATGACTGTGTATCTCCCCCCAAATAATTGAGTACATTTGGGTTCTTAGGAGAGATAACCAACATGATATCCATCTTCCTGAATTTTGTGGCGTACTCTTACACACTATGCCCCTTCCTTTTCTTGAAGTAATGCTAACCGATCCATTGGTCTTCTACATACCCAATAGAGTAGAGATGGGACTTAATTAGGGTTTTTAAATCCTCACACTTAGTTAATGACAGATCAACCTCCAACCTAAGTGTTTATGTGTGACTTTCCAACCGGATTAATGTACTACCCTCTAATTTCAATTTGAAAAATGAAATCTTCTTCTCTTCTTCTATATGGAGGACACTAAAATAGACCTCTAATTATTGCAACCAATGATTCAACTTTAATGCATTGATCTCATCTTGGTATATATTTATATCCACTTTAAATTACATTTTAAATAAATAATGTGAGGTGGTAATGGCACTAGATATTGGTTTCTCTTTCTTAGGCTCTTTGCTTGACTCATTTTTCTGGGTTTTCATTATATCATGGTTTCCCCTCTAATCCAATATTTGGGTTAGAGCTTCCAACCTCCCCAAATGGTATGATCTTGTTTGCTAGAGATTCCAAAAGGAGGTTCATATTGTGAGAGATATCAAATACTTTCTCTTCTAGCCTTGCAAATATCTCTTTTGTTGGATCTTGAGGGTTGTTGTGAATAGACTCATCTGCCCTAGATAGGGTTCTACAACTTTCTTCTCAAGCCAATTCCTAGATCCTACAACTTTCCACAAATACTACAAATAAAAATTCTCTAATACTAATATGATATGTAATCTACCATGGATATTCTAATAGAATAGTTCATCAAAAAATATCTTATAATCATCTAAAATATTAGACTATGCAAACTAATTTTCCTTAGAACCTAGATTAATTGCTAGATTTGCTTGAAATTATGAAATAACTAAATTACAAAAATGAAAGAAATGAAGGAGAACACGATATAAGCATGACTGAACACAACATATATCCTAAGAAACCCAATATGGGAGAAAAACCAACTAGAATGTGAGGCCTAAGCTAATCTCTCTTTTCTTTAGTTATGGAAATGCAAAAAAAAAAAAAGAGGCACTCACTTTAGAGTTTCCTTTGATAGTGTGGCCTATATGGTTGCTACAAAATCGTTTCCTCCTCTTTTATGCTCTCAAAATACCATTCCTAGTTGCTTTTCTCAACTATGGAACACATACAATGATAGAGAAAGGAATTCCCTCTCCTCCTAGCAGCCCAATATTTAACATAGCCTAGTAGTCATTTAGGGTTGGGTTTTTTGCATTTGTAACCCTCAATTAGTGATAAGGTTTCGACCTTCTAGAATCTTATTGAAAGTACACATGTGCTAGCCTAATATGTGAATAATGGGGGATGATGTGGCATCCAATCATACCATGGTGGTCAAAAAGGGATATCAACTTGTGGGAGGCATAACTTTCGCATACGACCTTCGAAAGAGGTGATTTCTAGATTATTGGGAAGATATCAGTGTGTAGATCAATGCAAAGGGTGTGTATCAATTTTTGGGCACTCTAACCCCCCAAAATTTGATTTCATGCCTCAAAATGGTTTTTAAAGGTTTCGGACCCCAATTTTTCAAACTGAGACCTACCACTAAAATGGCCCTACTGGTTGATTTCTCCAATTTTTTCCACCCATAATTTACCAACATATATGAAAAATTATATGATTATCCAATCCAAATCATTCAAATAACAATACCTATAAAGATGGTTTCTAGAACAACCATAGTTTCTTCCTCCAACAAATTTTCATCATTCTTCTTGGAGCTAGGAGGTGAAAGATCATAGTTTCTTCTTGAAACCCTTATTGATGCACAAATATAGTGACCCCCTAGGGGATATTATGTATAATCCACAAATTATTCATCCATGACCATATATCTGTCCCTAAACTAACTTGTTTTAAATCCTACACAATGGTTTGCATCATAAACGTGAAACCGTAAATTCCATTTGAATAATATTCATTACAAAATAATAATAATAAGAAGAAGAATAAGAATAATAATTAAATTAATGAAAATAATTAAATGATCAATAATGATTAAATTTGATGTTTCAGGCTTTCCCAATGTAATAGTTTCATATCAATGGTTTTTAAATTCATTGTGATGCAGACACTGTCTAAGTCCGCTCACAGGATCGTTCTATCTAGTTCGTGATCCGAAGCGTCTCTTTCGACTCCTACTGGAATCGCGCATGAATCGATCCACAGGTCCTTTCTTTTCCCCCATGGCCCCAACACGACCATGAACAATTTCCCCACAGGAAATGTGATTTCAGGCTTCGGGGTTTCCTGATTCCCGATGACAAGAATCCTTTGTCTTCTCGACCTCCCAAACACGGAATCTCTGAAATGCCAAAACACCTTTTTTGGCGATTAGCCCTAAGGGCGAAGTCTTGGCCCACGCGACCACTGTACATAAAACCACGGCTCTATTTTCGGGGTTGCGCAACCCAAGCGCTCAACCTCTCGTCCACTGGACCCCCGAAATGCCGATGCACGAAACGTCGATGCACCGAAACACTTTAATAACCTTTAGCCCCATGGCTATCTCCTGGTCCATGTCACCACTATTCCATATAACCAACGTCCTATGTGTTTTGCGATTTCGGGCTTTCAAATGCTGAAATGCATGGACACTTTGTCCTCAGGATTTCTGATCCTCCGAATCCCGATTTCTCGAAATGGCTTCCCTTTCGGGATTTTCCCCGAAAGTCTATATTTTTACCATGCACCCCCTCAAGATAGACGGTCCTCATTCATTTCACGATTTTGGGTTTTCAAACACCGAAATGCCTAGGGGTTCTTTCCCTCAGAACTCCCAAAGTTTCGATTCCCAACCTCCGATATGACGAGATGACGTCAGTTGGCCCCACAACAGATATTTCCACCTTGTCGGGGTTTCAGACTTCACGTTTTCGAAATGTGCGTGCTTCCTGTCCTCAGGATTTCCCGAAACATCGAATCCCGAAATGCCGAAATGGCTCTCCTATCGGGATTTGTTTCGAATTCTTGGATTTCCGCCATGCGTCCTCCTATGATGGATGGTCCTCAATCATTTCGCAATTTCACAATTTCAAATGCTCCAGACATCTCGTCTCCAAGATTCGTGAAACGCCGAATCCCGATATGCCGAAAGACTCTACCCTTTCAGGATTTTTTCTGAAGGCCTCGATTTCTACAACACATCCCCTCAAGATGGACGGTCCACATCCATTTCACGATTTCGCAAAATCAAATGCCGAAATGTCTCGACATCTTGTCCCTTCGATCCCCGAAGTTCTGAACTCCGAAATTCTGATGGCTCCCGATCTCCACCACGTGTCCCAACTGATGGATGACTCAGATCTGTTTTGAGGTTTTCATCCTGGAGATTCTCGATCTCCTGTCTTCGAGATTTCTGAAATCCCGATAAGCCAATTCTTTCGGGACTTTCTTCTCCCTGTTCACGAAGGCTTTAAACCTCATGCAACTCCTGTCAGATCCAATGACTGACGGGTATTTGGATCAAGATATGATGGTCTAGATCCATTCTCCTTGTGCACTCCTCCTGCTGCTCCCTGGACGTGAAACTCTCAATGGTCCAGATCCTTTGGGTAGATCCGACGGTAGCTGTTGCTCCTCCCGAGCTTTGGTGCTTTCTTTCGATGCTTGGAAGATTTCTCCAAGACTAAAGGCCTCGACCTTTTCCTTCTTTCTTCTCTGTGAAATCTTCGACTTGAGTCCTCCCATGCGTATATGAAAATGTTGTCCCTCATGAGATTTGGGAACTCTGAACTCTTCAAAGAGTTTTGTGGCTTCTGCACTCCTTGCAGTTATGGATCCGTGAGCTGAAAAAACTACTCCTCCTGAGCTTCTTTTCTCGAATCCTCAAAGGATTATGACTTCTACGCTCCTATAGATTCTTCACATACACACAAAGTTTCTATCCATCCTGAGCTTTCTTGTAGATTCAACCTCCAAGGAAACTCGTCCTTTTTCCTTTCTCCCTCAAATGGAGAATTTGGATGCCCTCTTGGCTATCCTTCACTCAAGCAACCTCTTGCTGAGTCTGCAGGGTGTTCAACAACCCTATGAAGGTCCCATTCCTTGGACTCTCCTTCAAATTCAGAACTCAAAGAGTTATTTTCTCCTGTGCCTATTTGTACACCTACTCAATGCCTACCTAGCAGAGTATCTTCTTACAGAACGTCCAACAGTTCTGTCCTCTCCTGTGCACCTTATGCACTTGCTCAATGCCCTCCTTGAAGAGCTCTACAAAACTCATAAGAGTTTATGTCTGCAAATATGTTCTTCTCGATAGCCTTGCTTCCTGAGGTATTCAACAACCTCACAGGTCTTTCTTCCGAGTTGTGGATTTCAACTTCTGTGCCCACCTGGCACACCTCTGTCTGACTCCGCAGAGTTCAGAAATGCACCCTCTGTGCATGGCTATCAGAACCCACAACATTCTGTCACACCCTCTTGGTGTGAAGCCTCAAATACCTCTCAAGCTTGAAGCCAAAACAACTCCTGCAAATGCATAAAATTAACATACATTCACAGCACATAAAGAACACTCACAGACATTCATTCAACCCATGAAAGATGCGGGAAAAACTGTTGTTTATATTAAAATGGAAAATGCCTGTTTACAATGGTGTTTCTGAGCACAACTTGTAACAAGGTCTCGGCTCCTTCTCTTCTGCTCTCTACTCACAGACCTCTACCTCTTACCAACTCTCTCTCTCTCTTTCTACCAACTCCTATCAAAATGAGATCGAAATTGATCTTTTACATGAGGGGGCTCTTCGAGCTCTTCCCTCCAATCTACCTAACCTATTCAATTACATTGAATGGGTTGTCTAGTCCACCATATGGATCTATATCTTAGCCTTACAAACATTAAAGGCCTACCTACTCTAATGCCTGCATAAATGCATGGCTCCATGGCTCAACAACCTACAACATTAATTACATTCAAATTCAAAATTGAGGATGAGGGTTGTGCCTCTCTTCAACCTTCAATGCATGCGCTGACGTGGCTAGATGCCTAGATGACTGACATGGAGAGATGCTCCTGCATCATACCCCTGAGATGCAAAATTCATGAGCTCTTGCTCATGATATTCCCATCTCAGTTGTTGAAATCCTCTTGGATTCCCAACAAATATTTCGAGTTGTTCATCTACTCCATCTCCCTGCTGCAACTGTTGTTACTTCTACACTGTTGTTGCTGCTTATTTCCTTCTGCTCAGTCTCTCCTTGTTGACAGTTTCTGTTGAATGGATCATCAGCTCCCTGATCATGTCGATCACTTCATCCAGCTGTTGAAATGGCTGGCCCTGTTCATGCAGTCTCCTCAACTGCATAAATTTTCTGCAAATGGGCAGAATACTGTGATCACCCATAACTTCTTCATCTGCTACCAACATCACTTGTTGGATGTGCATGCTCTGCACCTTCACCCTTCTCTCTAGGGCTTCAATTTGTTCATACAGATCATCCAAAATAATGTTGTCTGCTTCTTCTTCTGCTGCTGCTGCAAACTCCTAGGTTGCAGTCTTTTCAGTCTCCTGGCTGAAAATATTAAGCCATTCCTCGGAATTCTCATCATCCTTTTCTTCTTCTGCTTGGGAAGTCTCAAATACCTACTCCAATTCTTCTATGACAGTCTCAGTTAGCTGTCCTTCTTCTGATGTTGTTGCATTTGCAACATAGATTTGTGCCTCCTCTTGGGAAAATGGTAGGAATATTTGAATTCCCCCAATCATTAGAAGATTTATCTGATCTTCCTCTTCTGTCAGTTGCACTGGATGATTCAAATCCATGTCTGAGCTCACCTGCTCTGTCAGCTCCTCTGGTTGATTCCAACTCACCTGCTCATCCCTGCCCACCTGGAAATATGGGATTTTCCTGCTGCCCTCCTGGTAGTCCATGGAATCAACTGATTCCATCTCTGTTCCCTTGCCCACCTGGAAAATTAGAAACCTTTCGCTGCCCTCCTGGCAGTCTTTGAGATCCCGCAGCGATCTCATTTCATTGCCTAGCTGGCAATGTGAAAGTCCTTGGTTGTCCTCCTGATAGTCCGTGAGATCTTCAGCTGATATCAACTCCTTGCCCACCTGGCAATTTGGAATTTCCTCTCTAGCCTCCTGACAGTTATTGAGATCTTTCACTGATCCCAATTCATCCTCACTACCAAGGTTTCTCCCAGTGTCTGGTTCACATACCTGAACCATCTCCTCAGGTCCGTCGAGGTTTTCAGCATGCCTCAACCATCCTCTTAACAACTTACATTGTCTTGTACCCATCAACTCATTGACTGGCCAATTTACCTTTGTCTTCCTCATGGGCCATTCATATGCCCATCTTGTCTTGGCTTTCTGCTGTATCCGTAATGCAATCCTTTCCATGTGTGCCCTTATATCAGCGAGTTCTTTATCTATTTCTGCAAGATTTCCTTCTTTGCTCTTCCTCTCAGTAGACCTATGGCCTTCAGTAGCCATGTTGTTGTCTCTGTCTGCCCTCCTAGAAAATATGTTTCTCATTTGCAAGCGATCATCTACAGAGTCCCCAACACTCTGTCTCCTTTTTTCTTCTCCCTCTGCTTGAAATATACAAACATAGTTCTCGCTCTGATACCACTTGACGTGTGTATCAGAGTGATCTCCTTCTCTGGCTTCCTTTGCCTGAAATATACAAGCAATAATCAGGCTCTGATACCACTTGATGTGTATCAGAGTGCTCTTTTGCCTCCAGCTTCTCTTCCCTGAAATCTACAGACAAGATTCAAAGTTGTAATACCACTTGATGCAGACACTATCTAAGTCCTCTCACAGGATCGTTCTGTCTAGTTCGTGAGCCGAAGAGGATCTTTCGACTCCTACTGGAATCATGCATGAATCGATCCATACGTCCTTTCTTTTCCCTCACGGCCCCAACATGACCATGAACAATTTCCCCACAGGAAATGTGATTTCGGGCTTCGGGGTTTTCTGATTCCCGATGACAAGAATCCTCTGTCTTCTCGACCTCCCGGACGCCGAATCTCCGAAATGCTGAAACAATTTTTTTGGTGACTAGCCCTAAGGGCTCAGTCTTGGCCCACATG
>JASDQU010014820.1:110057-126528 GCA_032191745.1 Picea mariana
CCTTCTAGTTCTATTTATACTAATTCTTTCTTCTAAAGAACATTCTAGAGGAAAATATTTATAGAAGTCGAAGCTTCTATTAAGTATTCTTACATTAGACTTGTTCAGATTATTGTATAGGCCTTAATACCAATGTCGGCCTTTATTACATATAAAACATATTATTCTATCAACGCGAGGGGTTAGGGAGGTTAGGTCGCTAACATTCCCTCCCCCTTGAAAAACGGCCTTGTCCTCAAGGCTTGAGATGAGAAATTGTTGTAAAATGGTAGTCGACTCCCAAGTGACATCTTGTGGTGGTGTATCCTTCCACTAAACTAAAACTTCCTTGATGATGCATTGATCGAGATGACACTCACATTGGTCCAAGACTAGTTATGGTTGCAACCAAATGGATCTTTCTTCATCGAACTCAGGGATATTAGTTTGAGTCTAACACTTATGCATGAGACATGGAAAATAGAATGTAGCTTAGAATGAGTGGAAAGAGATAACTAGTAAGCCATGGGCGCCAATCACTTGAGAATTGAATAAGGGCCATTGAAATTGAGGGTGAGTTTCTAACAATGTTCAACATTGAGTGAAGTTTGCTTATAATCTTGGAGATGAAGAAACACATTTTCCCCTTCAGCAAATTGACGTTCTTAATAACCTTGACCTGCTTCTTGTTTCATGTGATTTTGAGCCATGACCAAAATTTGTTTGAGTGTATGGAGAATGGTCCTATAGACTGTAAGAGTGTTTTCAAGCTCTTGAACACTGGAGAGACTTGACATGTATGAGAAAATGATAGTAGTTTTTATCTTGTAGACTGCTTGAAAGGAAGTCATACATGTGGTAGTATGGTAAGAGGTGTTGTACCACCATTCAAGTAGGGGTAACCACTAAGCCCATTGAGTTTTTCGGTTAGATGAAAAACACCTCAAATATGTTTCCAAACACTTGTTGGCAGCTTCAGTTTGTCCATTAGTCTAGGGATGATAGGCAGTGTTAAGATGCATTTGGGTTCCTTGGAGACCGAACAATTCTTGCCAAAAATTGTTGGTGAAAGTTGGATTATGGTCCAAGATAATAGAATGAGGCATGCCATGGAGTTTTAATATATTATCCATAAAAATTTGAGCCACTGTGGATTTTTTGAATGGGTGTTGAAGAGCATAAAAATGAGCATAATTGGAAAGATGATCTCCTACAACCATGATGAATGACTTATTCCCCTAATAAGGTAGGCCCACAATCAAAGCCATAGAAATATCGGTCCAAATAGTAGGCGGAATCAATAGTGGTTGGAGTGTGCTTGGAGATTTGATGGTTTCTCCAATATTGTGTTGACAAGTATCACATTCAACCAAAAATGTGTGGATGTCTTATTCATACCTTCCCAGAAAAAAGAATGTTTGACCCATCCAATGGTTTTGGTAAAATATGAATGCACAATTGTGGGAGAAGAATGAAGGTCAGAGACCATAGTGGATTTAAGGTTCGGTTGCTTTATTAAATATAGATAGTCTTTATAGAGAAGCTCATCATTGTGCTAATAGTACCCTGGAGAAGGTTGAGAATATTGTTGCAATTGTTGGATCGGGCTAGAAATTTTGGGGTCTCAAAATGATTTCTAGTGAATTGATTGAAGTCAATCAACTACAATGAAAGAGAGGTAAAAGAGAGACCTTTTTCCTTCATATTTCCTTGAAAGAGCATCAACAAGGAATTTTGCTTTACTCTTCTTGTAAATGATCTCATAATCATTTACAAACTTCTTGGTCACCGATGTTTGTTTCTCTAGGGATGAGATTCTTTGTTCTAGAAAATACTTGAGTTTATGATGATTAGTTTTAATTTGCAAGTGTTTACCCAATAAATAAGCCGAGTAAATCATGAATCTAAGTGTCCATTTTCCTTGTTCTATGAGAAAATGAAATATATTTTCAAATGTTTTCAACTTCCAATAAATAAAGTATTTTTTTTATTTAGAATTTCACATTACGGTAAAAAAAAAAACTTGTCATGAATTTTGTTTTCTTTCTATTGATTATTGTTTGAATTTTTTTTATTGACATTTCATATGTCATTTTAGTGATTGTTTGACAATATGTTCCTTAAAAATGAAGGCACTGATAATGCATTATGCTTGTTGACACCAATTTAATCATTATTAAACTTTTGATTATGAAAAATGAAATGTATTGCAACAATCTAAACATACTCTATTATAGTATGACTATAGTTTTGAAGACAACGGATGAATATTATAATTACTACAATTTTTTGAATTTGACCAATCTGAAAAAGTTGCATACTTTATACACATTTAGATTGACACCATTTATTTGCCTTAATTTTTATTTAAAAGTAAAATTTAAAAGTACCCTTTTGAAGAGGACAGTGAAAGGTTCTACAATATAAATTTTCCATATTTTTTTACCATGTAGTATTACATATATTGATTTTTCATTTTACTGAATCATTATGTCATCTAAAAATAATATGAAGACATTTTTTTACAAAATTAACTAAAATTACTAAAAAACAATTAAATTGAATAAAAATTGTATTAAAAGAAACTAGATTCATTTCTGAAAATGTTGGTACTAGTTCCAAAACCAAAATCAATGTATTTGAAGGAGTCTGCTCCTCCCCAAGTTGGAGTAAGCTAAAGTGAACACATACTTTTCTAAAAAGTGTCATAGTTATAGGATTTATGTAAAACTATTAGTTCGACTGAAAGTTAGCATTTTACACCCGAAAGTTAGTTTTAATGGAAAATTATTGTTAGAATTAAAATTTCTATTATATTTTTCAACGGTTCCATTAGATTTAAATTTCGGCCAAAAGAACAGTTCGATTGAAAATTGTTTCAGCCGAAAACATCCCATTAGTAATTTTAGTGACACGTTTGTCACGAAAGTGTTACCCAGCTTCATGATTTTACTCAAGGATTCCAAAGATCCACTGCATCTAGAAGAGCCAACATTTCCTTTTCATAGGTTGATTGGCTCAAATGTCATTCCAAAAGTTCTTTTCTATTCAAGGCCAAAAGTCGACCATCGTGCATGAGGACTACCCTAGTTCCTTTCCCTGACGCATCGCATTCAATTACAAAATTATTGGTGAAGTCCAATAGTGTGAGGATAGGAGTGATGCACATAGGCTCTTTCAAAGCGTGGAAGGATTGATTAGCTTTGGGAGTCCAACTAAATGCATTCTTTTTAAAGAGACCAATCAAAGGAGCTACAATTTTTCCATAATTCTAAACAAACTTGTGATAATATCTCATTTAACCCAAGATACCATGCAATCTTTTAATATTTTTAGGACAAGGTCAATCCTTCATAGCTTCAATTTTCTTAGAATCCAGTTGTACACCATCCTTGGCAACAATATGACTCATGTACTCAACTTTAGAGGCTCCAAAAGCATAGCTATATTGTTTGAGAAAAGGTCGATGCTTAGACAGTAGATGGAGAACTTGATCCACATGGGTGAAATGGGATTGTTAAGTTTTACTATAGATGAGAATATCATGAAAGAAAAATAAGACAAAATGATGGAGGGAAGGAAACAAGACATGATTCATGATACTTTAAGAAGTGGAGGGGGCATTACATAGGCCAAAGAGCATGACCAAGAACTGATAGTGACCCTAATTAGTTATAAATGTAATCTTGGGAATTCCTTCTTAATTCATATGTATCTAGTGGTAGCCAAAATGAAGATCAAGTTTGGTAAAGTACTAAGCACCACTCAATTCATCCAAAAGGTCATCAATGATAGGAATGAGAAAATTTCCTTTGATTATGAGTTTGTTGAAGGCATAAAAATGAGGATGCATGCACCAAGTGCCTATTTTCTTGAGTTCCATGACTATTGGTGAAGAATAGGGGCTGGTACTTGAACGGATGATGCCCTCTTCTAACAATTCTTGAGAGATTTTCGCAATTTCATTCTTCTGGGAAAAAGGATGATGGTTAGGGAAAACATTGGGAGGAGGAGTACCTAGGACTAGAGGAATGGACTGATCATAGATGATGCGAGAAGGGGGAATACCATGGGGGTTGTTAAAAATAACTTGGTGTCGAGAGAGTATATATTGGGGGTGAGGATGCACATAGGGTATCTCATTGACTTGAATAGAATGGAGTTGGGAAATAATGCCAGAATGACCTTTTTTGAGTAGGCTTTCCATTTGATGGGAGATGATGATCTCAAGTGATCCTGTTGTGATGCATTAAAAATTATACTATTGTCCCTCCTATTAGAATTGCAAGGTGAGACCCTTAAAATCCATGGTTATGGGGTTGAGATTGCATAACCATTCAACACTGAGCACAATGTCAAAACCCTCCATGTCTATGGAAAACATGTGAAATTTCAGGCTGTATTGGTGAATCTGTAAGTGCACATTTTCACAATGACCCCCACATTTCATGAAACCACCATTGGAAATCATGGTCTAAAAATTGTTGACTACATAGATATAGCAATTCATTTCTTGGGAAATGTGGTGATGAATAAAATTGTGGATGGTTCCATCATCAACTAGGATGATGACTTTTGTATGCTTAATGTAGTCCATTAACTTGAGATTTTCAGGAGCAAATAACCTAGTGAGGGTGTTCAGTAAAATGAACAGTTCAACTTATGTAGGATCAAAGGGTGGAGTACGATCATCTGATTGGGGTATCTCTTCAACATGGGAAACATCAACATCCTTATCAGAATCATCCTAAAAAACAACAATAAAAATTATCGACTATTTCCACTAGAGCCCCAAAAAATATTTATCATCAAAATTATAGAAAAGGCCCTTGAGTTTGCATTCAACCATTTCATCTCGAGTTAATTTATGGATCTTGAGAGGAGTGGCCTAAGGAGCAGGATTGGTGGGTTGGGGGGGAAGAATAAAAGAGGGTTTTATGTTCTAGGCAGATACAAGTTGGTTTTCTTCCTTCACATGTTTAGTAGCTTCCAACGAAGTTTGGGGGTGAGCCATTAGGACACATAATCAAATGTCATGCTTTAGGCAACTGATAAATCATTCTCTGAAGAAGTAATATAACATTCCTTCCATTTCGAAATCTAAGTGCTCGAAAGCGGTGATAAAGTATTCGATGGTGCCAAAATATTTCAACTTGGCCAAATGACCCAAATGGTGTGTGTCAGTGTCAAAGTGTTCATTAAGTTTAGCAAAAAATTGTGTCCAAGCAACATACCCTTGGCATGAAATTGTGTTCCATTCACACCATTTCCACCATTTAGGATCCAAATAGAGGACACCATAATGAATTTTTTCCAACTCATCAACAATGCAATGCAAGGAGATTTTTTTTTTTAATTTGAGTGACCTGGGCCATGGGATCCAAGCCATCAAGTTTGCTCAGCTCGACTCTCAAAAGACAAAGTTCATGATGAGAGTGATTGGAATGAAGGGACTAGTAATGGAAAGAATCATAGTCTTCATGGTGGGAAGTTTGTTCATAGGAGGTAGGGCCCTAGAATTGATTTATGAAGTGGTTCATCTTGGCATCGAGGGAATCAATGGAATTTTTCAGACTGTGCAGATAATATTTGAGTGTGGAAGTATCATATTTGATTTTAGAAGTATAATATTTTAGGGTAGAGTTCTCAAAGTTCAAGGTAGAAATATTCGAATCAATGTCTTGGATGTTTCGCTTGTGCTCTACATTGTCAGAGAGAAGGGTGTTTAGTTATTTGTTGTGGGTGAGATCAATTTATGGAGAAGGAGAAAGTAAGAAGGTGCATCCATGCAAAAAAAGGTTATAGGTGAGGGGTATCACGATGGGTGGGGAAAAGAGAGGAATCCAATGGAAAAGGTGGCCAATAAGTGTGTCATGAAGGGCGAGTGGTTCCACTAAAAATAAGGCGTAGAAGTGATAGGTACCACTACGGTTAGGGTGAAGAGACAAAGCCAATGCGATAGGTCTTGAACAAGGGTACTTGCAAGACCATTATACTCAAATAATACTACAGTGACTAAATTCCCATATAGTTAACAGGGAATTTTTTTTAGGAATTTCACAACTAGGATGCAACATGCAGGGTTGTGTAAAGAAATATCCCTTTTGTTCCTTTTTGTTGTGTTTCATTTCCAAGGGTTAGGGTTTTCATGGGTCCTACAGAATTTTTTTTCCCTATGTTATAGCTCTTTGATATACATGTAGGCTCAAACAATAGTATTTGACCCAATATCTCAGGGAACCAACTAAGGAGCCTCGATTGTACCCTTAGTTGTACTACCTAATTACCAAGGTACTAGAGAGTATATTCCTAAGTGTTACTCATAGTTCCACTATAGCAGTCAGGCAGTTTATCGACTAATCAAGAGATGGATTTAGAATACCTAGGGGTGTCTTGATATACCTAATGATATGTAGGAGTGATGGTCATGTATAGATTATGTTTGATGCAATACTACTCGAAGTGGTACTAGCATGGGTTACATAGGTTTCCAATAATGTGAATTTTTTGTTTCTAGTAACCCTATGAAATTGTCTATATTTCCTACATGTAGTCTTCACCAGCCACAGTTTTACATACTGATTGGAAGACATATGTGCTTTAAAGACATTGGAAGTACACATGTCTACCTTGGAAAACATTTCCCACAATGTTTGTAGAGCAAAGAGCTCTAATACTACTTATAAGGTACTAGATGTATTAAATAAGTAGAAACATAAATATTGTAGAAAATACTAGTGGAACACAAAAATATAGAGAATAATAACACCAACAATGATACCTTTATTTATATAAAGGAAAAATCACTTTCCTTTTCATGGGGAAAACCTCCCACGGATCAGAGATCTATTACAACAATTCTCAACAAAAAAGTTTCCCATACCGTCTACTTCTATTTATACTAATTCTATCTTCTAAATAAAGTTATAGAGGAAGATATTTCTATAAGTGGAAGCTTTTGTTAAGTCTTATTACATTAGAATTGTTCACATTATTATATAGGCCTTATTTACTAATGTCGGTCTTTATTACATAGAATACATATTATTCTATCTAAGTGAGGATTTAGGGAGGTTAGGTCCCTAACAAAATCTAATCTTGATGACATGGAATTGGTTAGTTTAATTGATATATTTTAAATAGGGAGCACATCATTGTTGCAAAATGGTAGTTAGAGGACTTTGAAAGGGACAAAGACACCACAAACAACTCCTATCATTAACAGGTGCTTAGGGATTTTTGAGGTTATTTACATGAGCTTCCCAAGATAACCCTTAAATGGATGCAACCTTGGAAGAAGAGTGTATCCAAGCTAGGAATGAGAATGATGCATGGGAAGAGGTAGATCAAGGTGATGTGAGATAAGACCAAGGTTATCAATGTGGTAATGAGGAACCTAATCTAAAATATGAAGAAAATACTATGGTAAGTTATTAGGATGGAGAGAGGAGAGAATATTTTTGCTATAGAGTAGATCTATAGTAGAAGAGTCACCAGTGTGGAGGATCCACCCTCGAGTAGTAGAAAAAATATTAAGGACCACAAGAAGGTCATATACTATGTTTGTGAAGAAGGGGAGATCACCATTTGATCCTTCGAATGCTCAATGGTGAAGATATGAATCCACCACATGATACATCAAATGGATTTGTAGACAGATCTTGACATCTATGTTTCCTTCCTACAATTTTTCAGGGTGAAGAAGACACCTATCATGCAGAGAAGGAGGGATCATCTTGACTTTGATTTTTTCATCATCCATATAAGGAATGACTGAGCTATGGCCAACCAAAATACTTGATAGAGTGTTCTTCAAGAATTATTGGCCAATATATATGTCTTATTGTGGTATGAATGCATGCATTTTTTCGTTGTTTGAGTTGTTAATAATCCATCTAGTTTAAGAGGCATCAAGATTCAAAGTCATGGGTTATTGAAAACATTGTAAATTTCTTGGTCACCATAAAAGTGATGGATGTCATGAGGAAGTATACCATCATTTTATATTATATTTTCATCATTACATGGTGCATTGAAATATCACCATGTTGGAGTGATATATATTCCTTGTATCAAAAAAAAATTCCTTCAGAATTGGTGAGCACCATGGTTGGGTACTTAGGTGTCTTGGTAACTGGAAATATCTCCATAGGATTTCCATTTGTTCAATATATGTACCAATTTTTGGCCCAAAGGTATGGCTTGTTCCGAGTTGATATAGATATGACAATTTAATTTTTTTATATGTAGAATCACAATTCCATGGAGAAGCAGAGTGTTTATAGTTTAGGGAATATAATGGTCCTAATTGAAATTGGGCAGATCTTGTAGTGAGGTGCATGATCAGTGGTGCCTGACACCTTAGAGTTGTACTACCTCATCGTAGCCAAGGGTGTTGTTCCCATATTTTTGTAAGTATTATTATTCATGCATACATGGTGTGCAGTAGGGCATGTAGTAATCCCTCTCATTCAAAGAGAGGTTGTGGCATCAAGTTGTGTAATTAACCACATAGATAAGTATGTGGGTGACAAGTTGAGCTGTAGCCCAAACTTAATGAAGGTCAAAGAAGTGAGAGTCTTCAATATGAAGGTAGAAAATGTATGCACCATTTATAATGACATAAGGAAGCTCATAGAGGATATTTATATGAGTGAAGAATTGAACACACAAAAACAATCAAATAACATTGGAGGGAAAAAGAAAAACAACAACAACATGTATTCGTTAAGGTGGACTATTAGAATATCAACTCATACATGTTACATGTTGTAATCATGGATCCCATGACTTGACGTTTTGAGCAGGTAACTTGATGAGATGACCAATGAGAGTAAGTTAGGCATAAGAAAAAAAAATAGTTTTAGGATATGGCTCAAGAAGATAAGAATAAGGACAAGCTAGATTGTGATAGTTGATAAGGTTAATTAGAGCCCATGGTATTCGAGCGAGATCAATGGTTGAGATTTATTTAACATTGTATAAGTAGATGTGTTTGAGTAATAGAAAATAATACAATAAATTATGTTTTCTCTCTCTCTCTCTCTCTTGTATGGTCCTCAAAATGTCTAATTAAAATGACATCTCATTGATGTTACTTGCTAGTTAAATCTTTTTAAAATTTCCTTAGAAGACTCTTTTCATGTGCCTTATCCCAAGTCCAACGTGCATGAGACATTTCCTTTGCATACTTGAATCTTTGGATAAACATTTATAATGCCTGATAGGATTCCTTATGTAAACTATAGGGAAGGTAATGAAATTTTGTTATCATCATCTCTATACATAAGGGATAGTTTTATAACATCCATTGTGGTAAGCATTTTTGCATATTTTGAGAGATATGATGAATAATCAATATTCTCAACAAGAGTAATAAACTTTGTGGTCTATATTAATACAATTTTTTTTTTAATGGATCTCAAGAAATTCTAAATCATAGCTATTTTTTTTTATGGATCTCAAGAAATTATAAATCATAGACAATTCTATTTTGGGATCCTATAGTGTTTTGGTAGTGTTCTCCCCTTTTTCAAACCCGTCAAGGTCGGCTATAATATATTCATTCCTAATACGATCTACAATAGGTGAGAAATTAAAGATATCAAAAGTCTCAACATTTTCGAAAGTCTCAAATATAAGATTTGTATATGACTTAAATATGGATTTTTTCATCGGAAGAATGGAGAAATTGAATTTGCAAAGCAAGATGTTGCAAAGGTAAACCTTATCAACCTATGTTAACTTTATAAGAAACCTTCAACGTTAGGTATATTTTAGGGGGTAAGAAACCGCATATAGTTCTCACTTTAGATTTGATGTGTGGTTACATAGGCACCGGTTCAAGAACAGTTATCATGACCAAATTCTTCATTTCATTGTTGGCAATGCTGTAGCCATCTCGATGTTTGTAGCCATGATGAATAGCTCTGGTGATGTCAAAAGCATGTTTCTTGGAAGAGATAGGAACATTGCTATCTGGTCTGAGAAGCTCCCAATTTAATTCTTTGACTAAGTCACTGACCATGGCATGAATATGATTAACAACATCTTCCTCTGTTAATCCAGGATTATCTTTCCTATAACATGATATACATGAAGCTTCTTCTCCACGTTCCTCATCTGCCTGCATTCGCCATACCAATGTCATCATCATCAATCATGTTATAATCAAAACTATTCAAAATCAATCATAGAATGTATTGCAAAAATTCTTTCATTTGTATTTGGTTTGTATAGGTTGTACCTTGTAACCACGAGTGTCACCTTTAAGTCTAAGGATGCCACATGCCAAGCTATTGAACCTTGATGGAAAGTCAATTTGTTGCAACATGTGTTGAGGAAAGGGAATGCCCAACGTGAGGATGGGTTGCAATGTGGCTATGCGATAACCAAAACTAACTTTACCGTTCTCGTAGTACTTCTCAAACGTTGGAAGACAACCACTGGAGATCCACTCTGCTTCTTTCATATACGAATCAATATAGGCCTCCCACTGCACATAAAAAGAAAATCAAATTAACTAATCATCAACCAACCAAGTAAAATACTTAGCCAAGTGAATCTTGTCAAGAAAAATATTTTTTTTTTCACAAATATATGTGAGAGTCTTTATTGTCCATACAGCCCGTCGAACATAGTTGATCGTGTCTCGGCCTTGAGACTTCTTTGCCTCTCTCCCCAGTTCATTTACGGTTTCGTAAAGCACCCTGTACACTCCTTTCATATATTTTGGAAGCCACTCTGTCGCAGATGGATCCCATCTGATCATATGCAATTATAACCATAAATTTTGGTCAAATGAGTTGTTTATTGCATAGGCATTATAGAAGCAAGAAAATATTCTTCTAAACTTCGTTCACCACTGGTACCACCTTTTAATTGCTTTTGTGAAGAGTTTGAGCTCGTCCATCGTTCCGAAGGTGTCGTATATATCATCCAGAACTGTGGAAAGATGACATATTTTGGCAAAGCTGAGTCGGAATGTTGAATGTTTAGGATCAATGGCAAAGCAAGAAGCCAAAGTGTAGTATTCCACATGACGATGCCGAGCAAAGTTCAATAGAGATAAACCTGAATCTTTCCACCATCTACTCACAAATTCATAAATTTACACTATTGAATATTAGATATCATTACACCATTCACATCCAAATTTGTGTGCAAAGAAAATATAATCCAATGACAAAGTTCATCACCTAGATATATGTTTTAACTCATTTTGTTGTATGGAATGAAATATATTGAACTCCAACTTTGCAAGTTCTGAAAGTTTCTTAGCATTCATATATGGCATCCTGAAACAAAAAATCCGATCCAGCTAGTGTCAAGTGGAAATACTATATGAAAACTAAACTATCCCAAAGTAAATTGTTTTGCCATAAACTTAAAAAAATCGCCATAAACTTAAAAAAAAATCAAATAACAATGAAACAAAGTCGTTACATATAAAATCTATATACATATAACATATGCTTACTTAATAAAATATATTTTACTCCTACATATAAAATATTCCATTTCTTCCTAAAATTTAAGAAACAGGAAAATGGAAAATAAATGGTCGCTCTGGCCTACTCATTATATTTAATGTCATGTTCAAATACGTCGATGTAATTCCTGGTTTCCAATCGTGGAAGATTTGTGTGCCAACCATATTCCATCACGTATTCCATCTGCAACCACAATTTTGAAATTATGAAAACACTCAACGGACGGATGTAAACAAATGTTGTTGTAAATTAGCTGATGTCTTTGCTATTAGAATTGCTACAGATTTATATTTTATCTGTTGCCTGTGCTCCTAATCAATCTCCCTGCCTCACCTGTCGTGAAAGACTGGATGCCGGAATCTTTTGTACGGATTCTTTTAAATATGTTGTAGAGAAGATTTCAGCCTCTTCCATAACTTTCTCACTTGGAAAGGCAACGAGAGAGGCCCGAAGTAAATTGAGAACGCTTCTCATCTCTCCTTCTGTTTGAATGGAAGAACTGGCAAACTGCCCATTCTGGTCTTTAAAGTGTTCCAACACACCTGAAAAAAGGTATTGTCAAATCTCTGTGATAGATGGAAATTAGCTGCAATTAGCTGTCAAATTTATTAATAAAATGTGGATATGTCTACCTGAAGACACCGGGTATCCGTGTAGTCGAAGAGTTCGAAGCCCCAACGCAGTTGAGTTCAGATCAGTAGCAACACTTTGTCTCCCACATCCAATGCCTTTTTCGCTCCAATAACTGTAGGTGAAAATAATTTCTCCTTGTAATCATGTCTATGTCATATATAAGTTTCTCCTTATAATCCTGTGCAGGCCATATATAATGAKGATAAGGCTACGATGACTTACCTRTAAACATAATCCAGCGCTGATTTTATCTCAAATTTGAAATGCCTATCGATTCCTAAACGTTCAATGCTATCGACTATGGAAAGGCGTGAAATCAGATCGTTGAGGGGAGTGATTAATACTCCACCTTCCGCCGAAATTGAACTGAACATCTCTTTCACTTCCTCAACGAGTCTCTCAGCACGTTCAAGGTATGAAGGTGCCTGGCCATATACATTCAACAGGGTAAATAAAAAATAAAAAAGTATCCATTTCATTCGTTTTGAAAGAAGGAATATGCATAAGAATAAATTCAAAGATGAAAATTACCTCATAAGGCATCTCCAGAGACTGTATGAAATCGTCGTCCCACAGGTTGGAATGGTGATTCGCTATGCGTCTCTGTGGACCATCACCGGACACAGCGGTTGCCGAACACATGCTGATGGGAGCTCTCACAGTTTTCCCTCCAAGAGTTGGGATTGTTCTACGGAAAGGATTAAGCTCATAAGCAGAACTGATCAAAGATTTGTGCAGGCACGATTTGGAAGCCAACGGTACGATAGAAACTAGAGCCATTCCGCTTAACGAACCAAAAATTTACGTGATAGGTTTTGGTTTATGGAGCAATTCGAATTCGATACAGCTCAATGCTTGACGTTCCTCATAACCCCCCATTTATGGAAAAAAAAAAACATCCACGCAGATCCTTAATTTTTGTTGTTTTCCTCCCAAATGTCACTTATGAATACATAATCATATAGAACAGTTAAAAAGATCACCTAATCAAAGTTGCATTTAATGTTTAATAAAAAGTTGGTATATCTTATCTCGATTGCAGATTCAGATTCCGGCATCCAACGGAGAAAAGGATGCCCGGTGTATCACCGACTTACACTGAGCATCGTCAACGCGTGAGTTTCGAAAATTTTCGAATTTGAAAGTGATGTTTTCATTTCTATCGAGTCATTATGTTTTGGAAGTATTCCCAGCATGTGATTTTATTGGATGGTTTTGAAAATTGCAGTCCAGATTCCAGAAAATAAAATAAACATTTTCGGATTCGAAAATGATGTTTTCATTTCTATGGAGTTGTCAATTGTCATGTTTTGGAAGTATTCCCAGCATGGGATTCTAATATATAGCTTTTTATTGGATGTTGAGATTAAGGATCTTTTATATGGTGTAGGCATGAAGGATGTTTATGGTAAGTTAAAAACTGTATTGGTTTACGTGGTGTGAAAAACGTACTATGGAGTGTTGTTGTTCAACCAAAACATGAAGTGAGTTGGGGATAAAAAATATCCATTGTTTGGGAAAGCCTTAATATCAATTTGCTTGCTTAATATCAATGTGTTTGTGCAGAATTATTACGAGGGAAAGTATATGAAACGAGATATTTCTGCAAAATTATTGACTAAAAAACAAATAAGAGGATATCAATCAAATAATGTTTCCACTTATGGGAAAGCTTCAGTGTAAATATTTTTTTTAATTAATAGGAAAATTGATAGCATGGAAAAATATGTAATGGGGAATAAATGAGGGTACGAATAGATCTATGGGTGGGATGTTATATTTTCACCTTTAATCATGTATGTTGTATACCATGAATCCAAGAGCTTTTGGTTGCAAGGATGGAAGATGACAATTTCTATACTCTCAGAAGGGGAAGATGCATAGGTCATGAATGTTTATGTTGAGAAACTTATGAGAAGTCATGCATAATAAGAGAGGAATATGATTATGTAATGTGGTTAAAAACAAACTTTAAGTTTTTATTCAACAAGATTGGGTTATGAAACAATTTTTTCTTCTAATTTAGAAAATAAAGCCTCCTGGTCGAAAGGTCTATAGCCTTGGAGAATCTATAGGAAAGATCAAACTTAGTGTCTCGAGATATCTTATCTTAGGGGAGAGAGTGATGAAGATATATACCATATGATTCTTAGAAGGGGAAGATGCATAGGTCATGAATGCTTATGTTGAGAATCTTATGAGAAGTCATGCACAATAAGAGAGGAATATGATTATGTTATGTGGTTAAAAACAAACCTTAAGTTTTTATTCAACAAGAATGGGTTACGAAACAATTTTTTCTTCTAATTTAGAAAATAAAGCCTCCTCGTCGAAAGGTCTATAACCTTGGAGAATCTATAGCAAAGATCAAACTTAGTGTCTTGAGATATCTTATCTTATGGGAGAGAGTCATGAATATATATACCATATGCTTCTTAGAAGGGGAAGATGCATAGATCATGAATGATTTTGTTGAGAAGCTTATGAGAAGTCTTGCATAATAAGAGAGGATTATGATTTTGTAATGTCGTTAAAATCAAACCTTAAGTTTTTATTCATTAAGAATGGGTTACGAAACAATTTTCACTTCTAATTTGGAAAATAAAGCCTAGTGGTCGAAGGGTCTATAACCTTGGAGAATCTATAGAAAAGATCAAACTTAGTGTCTTGAGATATCTTATCTTAGGGGAGAGACTGATGAAGATATATACCTTATGCTTCTTAAAAGGGGAGGATGCATAGGTCATGAATGATTATGTTCAGAAGCTTATGAGAAGTCATGCATAATAACATAGGAATATGATTATGTAATGTGGTTAAAATCAAACCTTAAGTTTTTATTCATCAAGAATGGGTTACGAAACAATTTTCCCTTTTAATTTAGAAAATAAAGCCTAGTGGTCGAAAGGTCTATAACCTCGGAGAATATATAGAAAAGATCAAACTTAGTGTCTTGAGATATCTTATCTTAGGGGAGAGAGTGATGAAGATATATACCATATGATTATTAGAAGGGGAAGATGCATAGGTCATGAATGATTATGTTGAGAAGCTTATGAGAAGTCATGCATAATAAGAGAGGAATATGATTATGTAATGTGGTTAAAATCCAACCTTTAGTTTTTATTCCACAAGAATGGGTTATGAAACAATTTTCGCTTCTAATTTAGAAAATAAAGCCTCGTGGTTGAAAGGTCTATAACCTTGGATAATCTATAGCAAATATCAAACTTAGTGTGTTGAGATATCTTATCTTAGGGGAGAGAGTGATGAAGATATATACCATATGCTTCTTAGAAGGGGAAAATGCATAGGTCATGAATGATTATGTTGAGAAGCTTATGAGAAGTCATGCATAATAAGAGAGGAATATGATTATGTAATGTGGTTAAAATCAAACCTTAAGTTTTTATTCAACAACCCTATGGATTTACCAGAACCGACTGGAAGGAAGCACCAACTCCCTAGAACACATGCTCCAACCTCTTGAATTAAAAGAGATGAATATTCCTGAGCACCTCCCTACCACCATGAAGTAAATATTTATTTGAACATAATAGAAAAAATCTCTATTATTTTTGTAGCTTCCACACTGACATAACTGCTTCTTCAAATCTTCCTAAGAGAGAATCATTGCTCTATATTAGTACTTCCATTCTTCATAATTCAAGAAATTCCTTGCACCTCCCAACCACCCCGAGATGTTCATACTATCTCTTGTTCCATTCTCATTTATACTCCAAACTGTGAACCTCATGATTACAAAGCTTACTCACTGGCTTATACATATTGTCATCGACCTTGGAGCTTCTATTCTCCACACATCTCTTCACACCTCATTCATCACACTCATCCAAAACAAATTTAGGAACTTTATTTATACAACTCATGTACTTATGGATTTGTCCACAAAAATAAATCCATGGCATCGGCTCCTACTTCCTCGAAATCAGGATCCAAATATTATCCATAAAAATGGGTCTCTAATTTTCTTCCATTGTACGTGATCAATTCTCTAAAAAGAGTATGAACCATGATGCTTGACAGTCATCCTATCTTTCCTCATATTAACTCTCCATCATCGATCTAATATCCTTCATATCAGGACCATCAGGTCCATCGAACCACTAAACGTCACCTTAGTGCACAATAGTCGTTAGATTATATTTTCATTTCATCTCATCCATCCATTGTTCACAACCCAACAAAACACACTATACAACCTTCATGCACAACAACCGTTTGATCATTTCTTCAATCAATTTCCTCCATTGATCTGTGATTTCTTTCAATGGGAACTTTGGGATGCCGAAACACTCAATTCATTTATGACGCTCAAAAACCTTCATATATATCCCTTGTTAATT
>JASDQU010014820.1:158308-171942 GCA_032191745.1 Picea mariana
GGACCTATACTTGGGATACAGAACATATTGCAGCACTTCATCGGCTGGATCGCCCGGTCACATGAGTGATTTTTTTTTGGGTCAATACCACATTAGAAGGATACATTATTGAGTTTGCAGCCGAGAATCACCAATATTTTTCACGAGAAGAGGTGGATTTCTAGAAAGACGCAAGGGGAAGACTGTTGAGAGAAATCCACCTATGAATTAAAGTTTTCTTGATGGAAGAGGGGATGTTGACTATGTCCCCAACTGAGATGGAAGCATAAACACCCTCTCTTGGAGTAGGGAGAGTTTAGGGTGGATTCATGGCCTGAGAGAGGGGATAGTTTTCCTTGACAAACAGGGGAAACATCAAGAAATGGACTCAAGAGAGGAGTGAGCCTTAAAAATATCCGCCATTGTTGATAAGTGGTGGCACAGTAAGATAAAGAAAGCAACAAAACAGTCTGATAAGTTGCAAAAAGAAGTTGGACTAGGAGAAGTAAATGAAAGATAGATGAAGAGTTGCATAAGATGAGAAGATAGGAAATACTGGTCAGTCAAAGATTAAGTGAGAGAGAAGAGAAAAGAGAAAGAAGTCCCCAGAGAGTGGACAATAAGGAGAAGGTGTAGAAGCAAGGGAGAAGGAATATAGCATGGATCTTGAAGAGGAAAGAGACGATTTAGGCCTGATGCTAGGAAATATAGGGAATACGGCTGAAGATGCCACTCCACAGAAAGAGAATGAGACCCCCCAGATCAAAGAAACCCACCTCGAAGCCAGTGACACCAACCCTGAATCGCCCATACCCCAAGTGTATTTTATACAAGTGGTAAGTTAGATACTACCCTCTTATGCTAATTCTATTACAGTACAATTAGTTAGTCAGTCAAAACCAAGAAGTGTGAGTACAAGGAGGATATTGGGATCCCCTGGTAGGTCACAAGAAGGACTATTAGGTTTCATTTTGATAGGAACAACAATATCAACAATGGATGTTCACGTAGGAGGTTCAATTGCTTGGTACCAAGAATTATGGGGTAAGGTACATGAAGATGTTCATCAACACTGGTTCTTATGTGAATAAATTTGGATATCTAGAGGGACTCCAAATGCGAATAAGTTGGTTGAGTACCAAACTACCTCGATAGGTATCCCTCTCAAATGGTACATGAAGATTATTGAGCCAGGAGTTCCAAGAATGCAAGGTCAAGTGTTTTCACTTGGCCAGTTATGGATAAGGTTCATAGAGGAGTTTAAGCTACCTTAGTTAGAACAACAATCTCTGTCTAAGTTGCATGAGATTCAACAAAGGGAAGGTGAATCAACCTGAGAATACAACCAGAAATTTAAATATGCTATAGGGAGGTTAGCACATCAAATCCATGAGGAACATCAAAGAGAATGGTATATTCAGAGATTGATACCTCTTACATGGATTCCACTAACGCAACAACGGATAACCACTTTGACATACACCTTGGAACAATCAATGAATATTGAAGCCATGGCAGGATATCCTCAGAACCTACGAGTGACCAGACCCCCAACATATGCAAATTTGGTGCAACCACAAGGGAAAATATCAACACTTACATAAAATATTCAAGAATTAACGATATCGAGACAAAGACAACTACAAATTTGGTGTATCGGATGTTACACAGAAGGACATTTTGTAAGCAAATGTCCACGAATGAGGGGAATGGGACCTCCTCAGAATCTGATGGGACCCCCACCAGGATCCATAGGAGGAGTTGCACAAGTACCTGTGAATTTAACATTCCATAACCCCACTCCATATCATGCTTTTCTAGGGATCCAGGAAGGACCAGCAGTTGATTATTGCGAGATTTTATGAATCCATGGGCATGGGCTGAGACAACGCCCCATTATGTAGAAATATTCGATAGTACCAAATACTATACACTGTGATTTTTGCGCATCTACCACACACACCACCAATCAATGTAGAGCGTCAGATGCACTTGGAGATAGGTTGGAGCGAACAACATTTAGGGTGAATGAAAACCCTTAGGGAGCAAGAAGAGGTAGAGGAGGTGGAGCTGGAGGAGACTTCAGAGGAGGAAGAACCGGGGGAAGAGGGCCAATAAAATGTTACAACTGTGATGAGAAAGGACATATGGAAAGAGACTTTCCTCATTCGAGGCGACCATGTTTCTTTCACTGCAGAAACAATAGGCATGCAACTGAATATTGCCCTGAACTGATTACAAAATGGGAAGATCGGGTATGTTAATGAGGAAATAACCTCATAAGTTCAGAAATCACAAGAGTTATTAAACGAAAATTTTCCCAACCTCCATGTCATCAAACAAGGAGGATAAAAGAAAAGAGTTGATGTTGATAATTTACCTCAGATCCAGAAGGCATCACCTAAGGAGGACACGTATGATCCTCTGAAACATAAGTTGTTCTTTAAAAATTCCATGGAAGTATTTTAGAATATCCCTAGCCCTGAGATGCAAGAGAAAGCCCCACAACCTATTATTTACCCTAATATTGCACAAGTCCCCGCTTCACCCCCTCCACCCAAAAACGCTATAGTCACAGCGAGACAACCTAAGAAACCACAAAATGTAGTCTACCTTTGGTTTCAATTATTCTCTGATATTCTCGAGAATCACCAATTAATGGAAAAGTTGCGCAATGCACTATAACTAGTTTTAGGGAATGAAGAACCCACAAAAGTAGGAATACAGACTATTCTTCCTGAGAAGAGTACTCAGAGAGTGTAAAGAAAAAAAGTATGAATGGGAAGAGAGTTCAGACTAGTAGCTCAGCTAGATGAATTTGAGATTAAGGATGTCATGTTGGATCTAGGATCCATTGTGAACATTCTTCCTAAAAAGACTTGGGAAGCCTTAGGAAAACCACAGTTGACATAGTCCCCAATCTAGCTAAGAATGGCCAACCAATATTTTATTTTACCAATAGGAAGACTAGAGAGTGTGGAAATAGATGTTGCAAGAGTCAAGACTATAGTTGACTTTGAGGTGATTGAGATCATGGGGGATAAGGACCCTTACCTTGAACTACTTAGGATTGATTAGGCCTATGAAAACTATGCAATGATTGACCTAAATAAAGACACCATGAAATTTGAGGCAGATGGAATCAAGGTAGTTCAACCTTTGGATCCATATGTAGGCCCCATATATAAAGAGCCAATGGACAACAATATCGAGGGAGAAGACTTGGATCAGTTGTACACTATAACAATAGGAACAAGAGAATATTACATAAATCCTACTGTTCATGGATCGATAGGTTAGAGGAGTATACAGTTAGTGGGTGAAGATTCAGAACTGGAATTTGACAGTTGGTAGCAAGGATCATACAAAAGATTCTCAAGAAGATGCACAACTATCAGAGAAACTAGATGGGTTGGGACCAAGTTTAGAGAAAATCCAATATACGATGGCACCTCAGGACTTGAGAGTTTTCTTCTCAACATGGAAGAAAAGGTAGTTGAGGATGAGAGGATCACAGTACTAGATTTAGTCCTCTAGGACACCCCTGCTAGATGGTGGGCCAATCATAAATCCTTACTCAGAAATTGGGACAATGTGAAGAAAGCTATCAAGTATATGTTTCAGGATAAGGAGCAGCTGGAATCAGAGATGAGGGAGGATTTCCAAGTTGCGCAACTGTTCAATGAAGAATTTGATCCTATAGCACATATTGAACAGTGTGTGACATAGTGGTAAGTTGCATAGTTACCCTCTTGCTTCTGGGTTCAGGTATTTCCCCACTCCCTAGGTCCAATCCTGAAATCTTGGTTCATACATGAAGAAACCAAAAGATAGACCAACTACTGGAAGACATTGGCATGTCGATTTTTCAATGACTTCTCCTTTATAAGTAAGTACCCTGATATTGAAGTAGTCCTGCAAAGAATTAAAGAATTTCTTTTTACAGAAAATAGTAATCAGAAATCAAACCTAGTGGTATGTGAAAAACATAGCCGATAACTTCAGACTAATAATCACCTAACCTTAGACAAGAAGCCTATAGAATGCTATAAGATTGGTAGGGATTCAGAATGCCTAGATGATTTAGTGGAATTGAGAAACCTATCCATTAAAGAGACAGAAGGGAACAGATAAATCCAAAACATCATACCCAGTCAGACTGATAGCTCTTATAATCACCCATTAAAGTTGCGCAAAGTCAATATAGGGACCACAAAGAAACCTAAGATAGCTATGGTAGGACATTACTGGGATGAACAAACTAGTCAAGAAATATAGATTTTGTTGCAGGAATATGAGGATTTGTTCCCAAAGATGTTTTCAACATTAAAAGGGATCAGAGGAGTTATGGGAGAAATGAAAATTGAATTAAAACCAGGATCAAATCTTGTGAGGCATAGACCATACCGCCTTACCCTAGAGTAAAAGAGAAGGTTAAGAAGGATATAGACAAGATGTTGGAAGCTAGACTTATTTTTTCAGTGGAAGAAGCAGAATGGGTCAGCCCAATAGTCATCCAGAGCAAGAAAGGCACAGAGGATATCAGGGTCTGTGTAGACTATAGAAGCCTTAAATTTCCCTGTGGGCATGACCCTTTTCCAACACCTTTTACTGATGATGTGCTAGAACAGGTTGTGGGGAAAGAATCATACTCATTTGCAGATGGATTTTTAGGGTACCAACAAGTAAGGATTGTTGAAGAGGAAAAAAAGAAGACCACATTCATAAGAAAATGGGGGTCTTTTGCATACAATTTGATGCCATTTGGCTTAAAGAACGCCCCTGCAGTTTTCTCCAGAATTGTAATAACAACTTTCAGAGAATTTATTCACAAGTTTATAGAAGTTTATATGCATGATTGGATGATATAAAGTCTGCTCAAGGAACATGTAGCGTTGTTACGTCTGATCTTTGACAGATGCAGATAATTGCATATATCATTGAATCTCAGAAAGTGTATCTTTTGTGTACCACATGGAAATTTGTTGGGCCACATAGTATGCCGAGAAGGAGTACTAGTAGACCCAACCAAAGTTGAGTTTATTGTGAACATGTCACCACCTACGAGTGCTAAGCAGTTGTGCTCCACGCTGGGGCACATAGGGTACAATCATAGGTTCATCAGAAGATATGAAAATATCACTGTACCTCTAGAAAATCTATTGAAAAAGGCCAAACTGTCCAATGGACCACAGAATGTGATAAATCATTAGAGAACCTAAAGGAGAATTTGAACACAACACCTATTTTGATATTCCAAAATTGGGAAAATGATATTCATGTCCACGTAGATGCTTCAAGCATTGCCTTAGACGCTGTCTTAGTGCAACCAGGAGATGGATCCATGGATCAAACTATCTATTTTGCAAGAAGGATGTTATCACAAGCTGAACGCAACTACACAACGACAAAAAGGGAGGGTTTAGCTATGATTTATGCTTTGCAAAAATTTAGACACTATTTGTTAGGTTCTCATTTTAAGGTCTTTACTAATCATTCTAGATTGAAATATATAGTTAACAAACATTTGTTGGAAGGGAGAATTTGTAGATGGTTTCTATTATTTCAGGAATTCTCTTTTGAATTGCTTATTAAGCCTGGAAGATGCAATGCAATACCTGATCACCTGTCTAGATTAGATTTAGGGGAAAGTGGCAGAGCAGCTGACGATCAGCTCCCAAATGCATATTTTTTCTAATTTGAGGCTATACGAGAGTACCTGGAAGAGATAGTTCTCTTATTAAGCATAGGAAACTACCCAAAAACATATTTCGTAACCCAGAAACGCCATATGGTGGTTAGAGCAGTTGACTATCAATTAATTGCAGGGAAATTGTATAAATTAGGTCTAGATAATATCCTTAGGAGATGTGTCTTGGACCACGAATGACATGATATACTATGGGAGTTCAACAATAGAGTTGTGGGAGGTCATGTCGGAGGAAACACCACTACACAGAAAGTCCTCCAAGTTGGACTATGGTGGGATGAAAAGGTATATGCTAGATCATGTGATCTATGTCAAAGAATGGGTAAGCCTTCACGACGAGTTGAATTACCACTTCAACTAGTTCGAGCTCTACAAACATTTGAGAAGTGGGCGGTTGACTTCATTGGACTGATCAACCCCACAACTAAGCATTCAAAGCCTAGGTACATTATTACCGCCACTGACTACCTTACACATTGAGCCGAGGAAATAGTTGTTCAGGATTGCTCGACCGATACTACTGCTAGGTTCATTTTTGAGAATATTATCACTTGATTTGGATGTCCTAGGAGTCTGACTAGTGAAAATGGATCTCTTTTTATTAGTATCACTATAGAAAATATTACAACAGAGTTATTGATCAAACATCACAAAAGAAACCCCTACCACCCACAAGCCAATGGAATAGTAGAAGCATTCAACAAGATTCTGGAGAGAGGGTTAATGAAGGTTTGTTTCACAAACCAGGAAGATTGGGATGATAGAGTTCCAACAATACTATGGTCTTACACGACAACCACAAAGAAAATCCATAGATACACTCCATTTCAACTAGTTTATGGGAAAGAGGCTATGGTGCCTGTAGAATTCATCACTTTGAGTTTGTACATTGCACTGATCACACATATGTTGGAGGAAGAATTAATTGCACATAGACTCATGGAGTTACAAGAACTTGGAGAGACCATGTTTTTAGCAGACTTCCATCAGTCAATTGAGAAATCAATGAAAAAATATTGGCCTGACAAACACATTAAGACTAAACTATTTGTGCAAGGAGATAAGGTCCTAGTCTATGAAAGTCAATACCAGAAGCATCTTCGCAAGTTGCGCATGCATTGGTTGGGACCATTTATAGTTGCAGAGATTTGAACTTCTGGAGCAGTCAGACTTGCGCAAATGGATGGTATGCTGCGGCTAGGATGGGTAAATGGTGCTCACCTGAAAACCTATATGTCTCATAACTGTGCTAAAAGGACTATTTTTATAGTTCGAAGGAGCATGTATAATAGTTAGATTTGAGATTTTATGCAATTTTTGTAAATTCAGCTAATAAATTCAATGTGTGCAGTGTTGCCTTGCAACATGTAGTTCATTTAATTTTTTGTCTAAGTGTTGTTTGATGCAAAAATTCTTACTCAACAATGTAGGATCAGAAAATTCAATACCCCATTAATGAAAGTCATTAATATGGTGGGGACCCCTTTGTGGTCAGAGGGAGAGTGAATCCAAACACAATCTGAGTCCATGTGCCACATGAACCCAGTCTAGTCACAACCTTTATTTCTATTATGGTACCCCTTTAGAATTCAGTTAATCCATAAAGCCACAATACATGAATATGCCATCGGTATTTGTGCCAAGATTCCCATCCGTAAAATGGAAAGGTTTGAAATCTTCCACGTCCCTATCCAACTTGCACAGTAAATTCTAGAATCGCCCACTAGGATTTACCCCACTAACCCATCCCGTCGGACAACTCAAATCCAAGTTATGTCCATAGGGTAATGATGAATGACAATTATTACTGAACTTGCCCGCTAATCCTGGGTACAAGGTTCTGAGAACACACCGTAGAACACATTGTTTCTAGAAGCACTTAGTGAGTTTCAAATTTTGTAGAGCAAGCAAGTTTGTGTATTCCTAAGACCCGTAGTTGTGACAACCAAATCCTTTTTTTGTCATGGAATTTTCTCATATACAAAAAGAAAATATGATGAGAGATACAAGAAGCTGAAGCAATGTGTCTAAATATGCAATACCAAATGAGCCTTGCGACCCTCGAGTCGAGGTCGTGGGTGATCTCAAGGGGAAGGTGGAGTAGGTCAAGATCTTTGATCTCGACTTAACAGATCAAGTCTTGTTCCCCCAGATGAACATAGACATTTTCTGGAGTATCGCTCCAGATGAGTTGGGAGGCATGCAGTTCATGCCAAAGCCTGAATTTATCAACCTATTTAACATGAAAATCATGAACCTCAAGGACTTACCAGTGTTCAGCACCACTGGAGAAGTTGTGCGATGCACCAATTTCCTGATCAATAGGGGTCACAAAAGAAGTTTTTGGTTGGATAGACAGTATCCAATCCATGTCAAAGACATCCATCAACTTACTATACTGTCCCTCAAGGGTGAGGACATGTCTAAAGGATTTCAGGGTCCCAGTAAGCATGGAAAAAAGAAAGGAGAGCCCAACCTCTATGAAATGTTTCACACACAAGGGGGGGGAGCACAACCAAAATCGACCCAATACTATGAGAGACAGTTAGGACTGGCTACTATATCATAGCTAGAAAATTCATGAGGTTATATTACAAGTCATAATGCATGTTCGATGTATTATTAGTAGCGGATTTTTGCACCAATGGTGTTGTATTCAATTGGTGTAGTTACCTATTGGAGGAACTACCTGTGGCTTGTGAGGAATCCAAGGAGAAGGGAGGCACCTTCACATATGGATACCTATTGCTTGCATTAACAATTCTAAAGTGGACGCCACCCATTGGAAGGCCTTTGGTGCTAGAAGAAAATGGGTGCCTTGTAAATATGTTTGAGCCCTAGCATTCCAGGGCAGAATCATATAATAGAACATTCAACAACACGATGTTCTCCAAGTGGTATAACGGGCTCATTGATGCAACACAGAGTTTGTGCATCCAACAGGAGCTCCTGAACTACAATACGAGGAATGTTGCCTTTAACATGAACCAACACCATACGTTTGTATGGCCAAGGTATGCCAAAAAGGATGACTTCCATTCAAGGATTCTTCCATTCTACTAAGATGAGGATGCCTTCGAAAAAGAGGTAATATCATGGCCTACAGTTTAACACAACCCACACAAATTGGGGATGCACTACGTCTTATCTACCAAGATGTTGAAGAATAAAGGAAAAGAAGCATGGGTAGGACCGAGTTCAGGGTCAAAGGCACTGAAGAAACAAGCTCCAACACAAATGAAATCTGAAGAGGAGGAGGAGACTCAACCACTAGAGAAGAAGAAAAGAACACTACCGATATTCACTCAGCTTCTAGAGAAATCCTTGTTGATAGGTAAGGATGTCAATGATATCCTGAGTGCTTCATTCATTACAAAACCAGTGGATAACAATTTTAGAATAGGGGTCTCACCTAGAAAGGTTATGAACCCCCAACCCCTTTCATTCGTCATCCCCCGCACTCACTCAATGGTCCACGCAACCCCCATCATCCATATTCAGGATGATCCTAAGCCTAACACCCTTCCATCCACCATCATCATTGAGCACCCTCTATCACCACCACAACCCCAATCGCCACCCCTAGAAACCACCAGTCCACCCTAAACTACTAATCCAAAGACAATGTAGCTTGACCCCCCAGAACAACCAGAGCCAAAACTTCTAGAAACAAGGCCACAACTACCTGAGCAGAGACCAGAACTCCTTGGTCCAAATCTAGAAGTACTAGAGAAGAAACTATAGCTGACTCGTTTGAACCCTGACACCCAGAACTAACATATTGTGCCTTCTATGCAACATAAGGACATTCGAATGGTAGAGGAGCCACAAGCTCAAATTCCCCAACATATTTCCTCAACGTCCAAGGTTAAGGGTGACTTGGGAAGCACAAATCTAGAAGTGAAGCCACACAAAGAGAAGGATCTACCCAAGGTTCAAAAGGAACCAGAGTCAACTTCTAGGTAAAGTGCAACATCCGCACAAGAATAGATGGAGTTGGTTCTCCAAAACCATCAGCAGTGCGCAGAGTTGTTGCAACTCTGCTTGGCCAGAATAGAGGTTTTGATAGTCCTTCCATCAAGGTTGAGGTTGAGGCTTGCACCAGGACCATTGACATGAGAGGAGGAGGTAGAGACCCCCTTATAACATTTAATGGCCAATGGACTTCCACTATAGACTCGAGCACCCAGGGACACAACCTTGTCTTCTACTAACCTTGCACAGTGGCCATAAACACACTTAGGTGGAATGATCAGAGCATCAATTGATCAACTAGACTAGAGTCTCCAAGTTTGTCAAGGGTTGAGAGGTTTGTCAAGTTTGCAAGGGAAGAAGTGTTCCTTGTGCAAGAATTCAACAAAAAAGAAGAACACGCAAAGATCACGGTCAAGCATAGACTGGAAAGTGTTCATTAAAGGCTTGTTGAACCCTAGTCGAAAATCCGGAAGGTTGCACCCCAACTGCTCGAAGCCAGGGATGCAGGAGAGTCGGAGCATCAAATTGGATTTCACCAAGGAGAATGGTCACAATTGGCCATTCATGCTTAGCATATGGAAGTACAGTTGTGACAAAATCAACAAGAAGAAAAGAATCATCCTAGAAAGTTGCAGGTGAAAATGGAGAAGATAGTGCTGGAAGGAAACAATGCCCGAGGAACACTACACAAGTGCACAATTGAGTGCACAAAGATTATTAGAGAAGTCACCGATTGGATGGGCATCATCGCTAGGTGCAACCAGACCTTGGAGGATGTGTGCACTAGAATCTAGGTGTTGAATGAAGAATTTGTGGCTACGATGGATCCGCTGGATCAACAACAAAAGTTGATCAGATTCAACAAGCGAGCAGTGATATTGTGCGAATTTCGGCTTGTCACTCAGAGGATTTATATGAAAATTCATCAAGTCTATGCAATAACAGATTCTGAATAGAACAAATTCCCAAGAGATGTATTACATATGCGACCCAACAGTTCGTAGCAGAGGCGTCACTCCTTGCTAGAAAATGACAGGATAAAGTTGGGAGTTTTCAAGAAGCTAAGAAGCGGGCCTTGGAGTTGGTCCCAAAGTTGGGCCCTTCATTTAAAGAGACATAAGAAGAGAAAGTGAAAGTAGAATAGAAAAAGAAACAGGAAAAGGAGGACAAGGGAAAACAACAATTTCTCCTAAAAGCTGTGAAAGAGCCAAGTACTTGACTCGAGGGCGAGTCAAGGTTTGTGGTCAGAGCCTGTTGGGCCCTTTGTTTTGGCCAAGTATGAGTTTCACAAGCTACAAAAGAAGTTGAAAAACAGAGCAAGGATAAGTAACAAAAATCAGTTGTGAAAAGGACAACGCAATGCCAGCAAAGCAAAAAAGTAGTTGCAATGGAACAAGAAAGCATGCAATACAAAGCCATAAGACACAACTTAGCTTATATATAGGGATGAGTATGATTGTAAAAGGTTTTGGTTCTATCCTTATTGTTAGGTTTGGTCATACTTATTGTTGTATATTGTTGAGAAGTTGGGTTTTGACTTCTTTAATGTAATATGTACACCATTTTGGGAATTAGATCTATGGGACATGGGTCCAGATCCAAGAGGCTATATTGAAGAACTACTTTGTATTTATGAGGTTGTGACTGAGAAAGATCTGAAGATAATATATAATAAGGATCCAAAATTTTAAAATATGTTGCATCATTTTGTGTTTATACTTATGCATTGTGTCTATTCAATACTTCATTATGTTTGATAAGTTCCACATGATGTTTATGTACATGAATTATTTTTGCAACCTAAGTGGTTTTAGTTACTGAGCATATGAGTTCCAATCTTCTCTATAGTTAGATGTCTTGTGCAATATCATGATGAATATTGAGGGTTATGTGAACCCACCTAAGTATTCTCCTTGCCCTTCCCTATCCTTTTGTCTCAACAGCACTTCGGGTGAGACTTCTTCTCTTCAGAGGAGATGAAAATGCCAACGCTCTAGAATACATGGTACCTTTTGTTGGTAACCTAAGAAGGACCCTGGTCTGATCAATATTACACCAACACCCCTAGCCATAGAGATATTTTCCTCGTAACACTCATGATGGACATACTTACTCTAATGATGCAATGTTGGCTCTGCTAGGACTTAATCACACCACCTTTCACCAAAAATGTTATGCAAATTTCCTTCTTTCACTAGAACATCACTGCATGAAGCCCTAGCCCCTCCAAGATGATGTCATGGGCTAGGTGGATGGTCTCTAGGCCACCCAAGGCCATCATCCAAGTCAATGAAGGTTGATCTCATCCATTTAAGGCATGCCAGAGTGCCTCCAAAGGAAACGACTTCCTTCTTCATGGTACAAGTCAACAATCTTTGTCATGCCCTTGCTTCGGGTCTCAACATCCATCTATGGGATTTAGGCCCTCATGAAGTTCCAAAATAGTCATCTCCTCATGAATTCTTGTCCACCAAGAAAAGTCTTGCAGAGACAACAATTACTCCCTCTAGGGGTCCATAAGCCACAAGTATCATGGCATGTAAATCACATCTAATAGTCAAATAACCTGAACATGTGCATCAAACCCCCCCTAACCCAAAAAAATTCTCAAATATGTTAAACAACTTGCCAAATTTATGTTTGGATAGGGTATCAAGATGTCCTATTAGGTAAATAGCCTCTAAGTCTAGGGTGTTTCTTAGGTGGAACCAATCATAGTCATGTGTGTGTAAGAGATGACGTGGGGTAGACCTTTGGGCATGGGGTTCATGTGATGCTACAAATTGTATAGTCTTACCTATAGGTGCCTTTGTGGAGGGTGTGTTTCGTCTTTTCATCAATGCAATTGTTTCCAAGCACATTTATTGTCATTTTCATCTTTTTAGATTTTCTCTTTTTATTCTCTCTTTATGCTTCCAAAAACTAGTTGAAGGCCAGTGTCCTAGCTTGGTGACTAGGCGTGACAATGTCATTCAAAAAAACTTCACGAAAATGAGAAGGATGACTCGTGATCAGAACCCATATCTCTTAGTTATGAAACCAAGAGCCACTGCCCTAGATTAGTGACCAGATAATGGTAATGTCATACCACTACATGTTTATGATCAAGATAGGTTGACTCATGATGAGACCTACTATCCACCAACTAATACCTTGAGTATTTTAATTTATTTTTGTGGGTCCCATTTTATTTATGAGAAGCATTTCACTTCTTTCTCAAGGATCCCTGGGCAAATGATACCAAAGGTTCATAATTGGATTTTAAATCTTTCCAGCTACTTTTACCCTCTAGTCCTTTATCCCCTTTATCCCATGAGGTAATGTACAACCCTTCCTGGTTTAATTCATCCCAATGAAAAAAATATGGGGAGGTCAAAGGAATAAAGATGGAAAGTGGTAAGTATGGTGGAAATAGATGATGAACCTTCATGGAAACACCCAGTAGAAACCTATCCTAAGGGGAACCAACTTACTAGGGAACCATGTCACCCTCCCAGGTTTAAACAACGAAAAGAGCATAAATTCCAAGAAAACATTTTGAAATCAAGAAATATTCAATACAACATATTCAAGGGATTCAAATATTAGAATGATACATACCATGATAACTGGACTCATTACTCCATGGAGTAAGACCTGTTGCCTCCTGGGACTAGGCTAGTGTGGTGGACAGTGTTGTTGGCGATGTGTACACTATATTGAAGAAAAGAGGGGACCTTTGGGGCTATGATCAGATCATCTGGATCTTGGTACTCCATTTTTGGAACCTGTGGGCCTAGAGAGACAAGATATCCTTAGTTACCCCTAGGCTAGAGGGTAACATTTGGCTCCAAATCGGGGACATGCACTCAATGTAGAGTGCATGATAACCTCCACATATTTGGTATGACATGTTCCTACTAAATCTCAACAAACAATATCAGTAATATTTGGGGTGGTGATATCAACCCTTGTCCATATATGATATATA
>JASDQU010014820.1:191717-217067 GCA_032191745.1 Picea mariana
AGCTATGGAAAAGAGGAGAAATAATTCAACTTTGAGAGCAAAGCTACTCTGGAGGAATTATTCACTTCACATTGAGTCTGCATCCCTTTATCCTTTAATTCTGAACACAATGTTCAACCCCCAAGCTCTTCCCTTATTGAGTGATAACTTCATTGTCTCTCTTACATGAGATTGCCTTTAGCGGAGGATTGAAGTGGTTGAGGCACAACTGGAAGGAACTTAGTTTCTCAGTTCCGAACCATGTCGACATAGAAGTCTGTAACTTATTCACTTATGCTGATCATATCTTAATATAAATACTCTTTTCTCGTCCAATTGATATCTTGAAAATATTTGAATTATTATTCCATGGGCGTATTTGTTATGAATGTTAATGGATTATGCTATTGAATGTACTAATATCATATATTATCACCATATGCTTGCTTTTCTTGGTTGTTGAGGACTAGTTGCAGGTATATTGCTTTGGGTCAAGTGATCAACGATGGACTTCATCGAACGTCTGGACAAGGTAGGCATTTTATCTTGTCTTGCTAGCATATTTGTTTATATAACATACTTAAGAATAGAGTTGATTTCTACAGTCATTTCCGTCTGTTATGGTTTGACCCTAGCCATAGAGAGATTTTCCTCGTAACACCAGACCATACCTCATGTGGAGTCATGTTGAATAGCACCGAGAAAGGATACATATTCACTAGATATTTTGTAGTGTCAACTACCTCTGCCTAGAATTATTGTGCGATCCAAACACCACTAAGCCGTCTCCTTGCCTTGTCTATCAATGTTCTGTTCATCCTCTCTACAAATCCATTTTGTTGTGGGGTATATGGTGTGGTATTTTGGTGTGCTATGCCACACTTCTTGCAAATCTGATCAAATTATTTTCCATAGAATTCACCACCATTGTCAGTTCTCAACACCTTAATCTTCTTATCTGTTTGGTTTTCTACAAGACACTTAAACTCTTTTAATTTCTTGAAAACCTCTTATTTATTACTTAGGACATATATCCATGTATTCCTGGAAAAATAATCTGTGAAGGAGACACAATACATGGATCCACCAAGTGAAGGCACTGGAATAGGGCGAAACACATCACTATGAACCAATTCTAGAATCTTTTTTTCCCTTGTTGCTCTAGATGGGAACCTCACTCGACTTTGTTTTTCATATATACATTGTTCACATAAGACGACTTCTAAATTACATTCAGGAAATTCTTCAACCACGCCTTTGTTATACATAGATCAAAGTTCTTTTTTTCCAATGTGTTTCATCCTCTTGTGTCATGGCATGGTCGGGTTGAAATTATGAAGAATTGTTGAGTCGGTTTGGACCGAATCAGCCCAAGTTGAGTTGATTCGAATCGATTTCAGAAACAAAAATGTTGTTGCATCCAATTGAGTCGACATTCCATAGGAAGTTTTATAGGATTCCAATCCAAACTCATTTCATTAAGATCATCACACCCCTACCCATCTTGCACGTATCCTTATGAAATAGAGTGTGAACCCAAAAATCACTCATCTTATTGACATATATCATTTTTCTAGCCAAACCTAGAATATGTAGCACACCTGGAAGGGTTCTACTCCTCTCATCCTATTGTATCAGTCAGACTCTTCCTCGTCTGGCAATTCTGGTTGTCGCTTTTTCCCCCGAGAACACATATCCTCCTTCATATTGTTCATATTCGTAGAACCATTCTCTATGTGGTGCCATATGATAGGATGCTCCTAAGTTTATCAACCAAACATCTTGATCTGAATGTGTACTGTTCGACGTCATATACACATTGCCTCCCTTATATGGAGTCATATTTCTCTCAGTTAGTTGCTTCTCATCGAATATTGTACTGACTTCCATTGCCTTTGACTTGCAGTCCCTTTTGTAATGCCCAACTTTACTTTATTTCCAACATATTCTCTTTGACTGAATAGGGGATTTAGATCTACCCTTTGACTTATACTTTATATCAGAGAATTTTCCTTTATCTTTGTCAATCGATCGACCTCTCACCACTAATGCATATTTGGTTGATCCTTCCATTTTATTCCTTCTCATTTCTTATGACATTAGAGATGCAACCACGTATTCTAGTGCTAATGTGGTTGAATTACTCCCTATAACCACGAATAAGCTATCACAGGAGTCTAAAAAAGAACATAATAGGTTAATACATTTCTCTTCCTCAGTGATTTTGATGTCCATAGAAGATACCATGCTTATTATGGTATTAAAAACATTTAAATTCTAAGTCACTGAATTGTCCTCACTCATCCTCATAAGATACAGTTTCTTTCTAAGGAACAACTTGCTTACTAGGGATTTCGACTGGTATAAGCTTCCCAACTTGTCCCGCAATTTCTTGGCCAAATATTCACCCGAGACATTCAACAAAACCGAATCTGCAAGACAAAGTCAACTCATACTCCTTTCCCTTCTCTTGATTTTCTCCCATTCTTCCCTCGACATACCTACCAGAATGGTATCCAGGAAGATTGCTTCCCATTGTTCTCGATCTACAAGGAGATATTCAATTTTAAGCTTCTAAAGCTCAAAATTATGGCCATCGAATTTTTCCATCTCTATTCTTGAGCTACTTGCCATTCTTTAAGCACAAATTTAGATATCTCTGAATTACAACTCTTACTAGACCTAGGGTTTAGCTCATATGTGAGGTTGTTAAACCACGATCTAATACCACATGTGAGGAAATATAACACTTCCAAACTAAACCTAATAGAAGAGAGGAAGAAATATTTAGGCTATAAAAGATATGACAAAGCACACATTGAGTACACATAGATTTTACCCTGGAAACCCAAATGAGAAAACCAACATTCCTTGAGAATCTTGCTCTCTTTTTGTCTTATTCATTCAGAATAAAAGTTTACATGCCTAATCTTGGTCTACACCCAAGATACAATCGACATCATACCTTCTTTATTTACACAAGAATAACCCTGTAACCAATTTGACTTACATCTACTTAACCAACAACCTCTAAAATGATTTCTCTAAAGATTATCTATTCTACAATTACAACACGACTTATTTAGAGGCTTTACAATAGGAAAAAACCTAAAGAAAGGTGCCCAAAAACAGTGACAGATCCACACATATCATTGGCTACAAATTGCACAAATCTCAATATTCTATTACAGTCAAATACCAAGTCGGATTACTGGTCGAACTTCATTCAGTAACCATCTTGGGAAAAGAGAAGAAATTTGTATGGGGAGTAACAAATAGTTTTTAACATTCAGTTTTTACATGAGCAATAAGCATATAACAAGGGAGAAGAGAATTGGAGCTAGAGAAAGAACGTTGGGAAAATTCAGGAGCATGCTAGAGAGTTTTTGGGGAATTTTGGAGCTGAATATTGAAGAACCAGGTTGTAAGGCCTAAAGAGTGAAATCTTGAGTGAGTTGCACTGTAACAACAAGTGGTTGTTGTTGCTTTTGCTGGTGGTTTTCCTGACAGTGAGTTCTCTTGAGTTCCCAACAGAGAGATTCATGTCCAGTTGTCCCAGAGAGATCCTGATCAATGAATGTGATGCCTGATGGAATGAGAGAAGTGGAGTACATTCCTTGGGTTGGGCAGGCCAAGAGGAAGAAAGTTGGAGGAAATTCAGGGTAGCTATAGGATAATACCAGTGGGTTGCGTGATAGTGATTTGTGAGTGGACTGTGAGAGGAAACATTCTCTTGTGATCCCTAGCCCCATCTCAGGGGTGATTTTCTATTGAGATATGCAACAATAAGTCTATGGTTAGGTGGAACGTCCTTCCCAAGAAACTAGTTGCACAAGTGTTTTAAAAGATAAGTTTATCTACTTATGAGTTATTTCATTAGTTTAGTTGTTGTGCTTAACTCTATATATGTGAATGGTTTATTTTTTGTTGTGAATGAGTTATTATCTATATTCATGATCATTTAGAGTGTTGTAGATGCATTTAATTATGGTTAGCAAAATCTAGTTAAAAATGTATATAACAGTAGCTAGTAATCTACAACAAATGAATTAGTAGAAAATTCAATTTTTATTTTTATTATGCGTAGTAATGTTCCTCAGTTAATTTAGGGAAAATTACATAATGGTATTTAGAGCTCAAGGTTCACCAATGAGCTTGTATGGGCCATGAGCCAACACGAATTGTGTAGATTCGTGGTTTCATATTTCCGATGAATATTGTCCGACTGAGGTAACAGGTGCGCAACTTGGGAACCCAAGATGATCGCAGTCATTGGTTGGCACGATTTTTGACCATTCGATCTATCATATGAGTATGTTGTCCTAGGTGAAGGGTGGAAGATAATTCCAATTCAGTTTCCACATTAGTTCGCCATGTCAGAGGACATATCAACAAGGATTGGAAAATCAAAGAGTGTCACGTAGAAATCAAGTGTTGGTATTTGGAATGGATTGTTCTCAATAGATTTCAAAAGGGATTGTTCTTGATATTCTTTGGAAGAAGGTTTTTAGAGGGTCTTATTGGGAGAGCATTTTTTCTATGGGTGAATCCGATCAAGAAATCTCGATAGGTTATCAAAATTCAATCTTTGGAAAGGTTAATAAACAAGGCAAACCCTGTTTTCGATGGAGGTTTTCTAATGAGAAGATTTTGATATTGTTTCTGACTGCGGATTTTGGGGAAATATGTTTACCTAACAATTTGGAATTTTCGATGGGAAGAGTCTGAGAAAGATGTTCTGATAGGCTTGTAGAGGTCTATCCACAACTTGGCAAGGCTAAGCAGATCAACGGTTGGGATTATTCTCAAACTTGAGATCAATGGTTTGGATCTAAATACTGCTACAATAGTAAATTAGTGAATTTTCCATGAAAATTCCAGCTTTTGAATGTCTTCATCTTGCAAGGAATTTTTGAGGGCCTAAACAATGTTTTTAGAAAATCAAATTTTACAAAAGTGTGTGTACTTTTAATATAGAAATTTTTTGCTTCTAAAATGAAATATCTTGAGGAGATATTTCCAATAAGTTATTATGACTGCAAAACATAGTTTGTATGAAGAATTTACAACCTAAACAATCAAGGGTAAGATTCAATACCAAATTTATTTTAGAGGGCATAACTCCTTGCTGAGGACCAAATTCGGTACCAAAATTCTAAAGACCATAACTTTATGCTTGAAACTCATAATTGAGAAAATGAATAGTTGATGGAAAGGCATTGAAGAGGAGAATCCATCTATTAATCCAAAAAATTAATTTGAGCAACAAATTTTGCAGTCAATTCAAAAGAAGATGATTGGTGGCATTAAAGGGAAGAAAAAATTGTGCATTCTTTTCCAAAATTGTGTGTGTATATATTTTTTTCTAACAAAAATTTATTTGAATGCACATTTTCTGTAGAATTAGAGTTTGCAAAAGAAGTTTGGTTCATATATGAGAATCAAAACAATGGAATATTCCCAAGGGTCCTACATTCACGAATAGGAATTCATAGGTTTGCATGTCATCATGGGAAATATCGAAACCAAGTCTAATGGGAGAAGAAGCAGAAAGGAGCCTGTAACTAAGAGGGTCCCGCTGAGAGAAGTGAAGAGTTATAGGGATGATAATGAGAAGATTATGAAGGCTCATGAAGATAACTTCAGATCTTGAACATGTTGTAGAATTAAGCCAACAAAGACTCTAACACAAAGCAAGAATATAGTGCTAGACAAGTGACAACGTCCAAATCCCATAGCAGAGGGGATGGACATGTAGTCTAGGAGTAGGAGTAGGTACCATCACTCCCCAGACAAATCCACTAGGAGAGCTCATACCAGTTCATGGCCAAGGATAAACCCAAGTGTGTCTTCTATTAGGAGACAAAGGAGAAATCCTGATGGAGACATCTTGCAAGGTGAACTTAGGAATATCAAACCACCAAATTTCAATGGTGATCATAGGAATGGAGAAGAGGCCAAGGCCTGACTATTGGAAATGAAGAAATATTTCTCGCTGCATGATTACCCCTCAAGGGTAGAAATAAGAATTGCAGGCTACCACTTGCAAGGAAAATCAACCATGTGGTGGGATCAGCTTAAGTAAGCCAATCATCTTGATGAGAAGAGAGTATCAGGGAGGTAGTTCAAAGGATATTTCCAAGAGAAATATTTGTCTAAGAATTACTATGAAAGGAAGATAAAAGAGTTCTTTGAACTCAAGTTGGGAATCTTGAAAATGGATGAGTATGAGAAGAGATTATTTGAGTTGCTGAAGTATGTAGACTTCATAAAGGATGAGAAGGTAAAAATCCAAAGGTTTCTTAGTGGGTTACCTTCCTTCTCCAATGATAAGATACAATATGATAACCCAAAGACTTTTGAGGAAGCCATAAGGATAGAAGAGCATTTTTATAAGAAAAGTGAAGGGAGGCCAATCTTCCAAAAGAATTGGAATGACAAGATGAAAGGAAAGAGGATCAAATGCATAAGGGTTTTAAGCCACCATTTTGCAAGAACAAATCCTAAGAAAATCAACAAGGACAATCAACCCAAAATGAGCACAAGACAATAAATTCTTTTGGGAAAATGCCAAGGCAACAACCTGTAAAATGTTGAGGATGTGAGTGGAATCACTTATATAGGGACTTCCCCCACAAAGGTGAAAGAATGATGACTTCCCACAACATTCAAGAGGCTAAAACAATGGAAGAAGACATGAGAGGAGGCATGCCAAGGATTTATGCAGCCTTGGACAACAAACAACTAGAATATCAATCCCACATGATTGAAGTGGAAGGTAAGACCAATAATAATCCTATAGAAATTTTAATTGATTGTGGAGCTAGCCATAGTTACATAAAATCTAACATTATTGAAAGATTTCACTTGCAAAGGAGTAAGCATGAGAAATTTTGGTTAGTTCAGTTAGCCACTCGGACTAATAGAAAAATCAATGAGTTGGTTAAAGATTTCCCAGTAGACATGAATGGACACAACACAAAGGTAGATGTGAACATTATATATTTGGGGTCATATGATTGTCTAATTGGCATGGATTGGTTGGAAAAAAACCATGTTGTCTTAGATTGTTACAACAAGACAATAACTTGTCTTGATGAGAAAGGACAACAAGGTAAGATTCAGGTCATTCCAAGAGTTGTAATTCTTAGAGAAATTTCAGCTATGCAACTGAAAAAGAGCTTCAAGAAGGGATGCCAAATTTTTGGATCCCACATGGAAGAGGCATATAGAGATGAAGTGGAAATTCTTAAATACCATCTAGTATTAAGAGGTTTTTAAGATGTTTTTGAGGAAATCCTAGAATTTCCACCAAAGAGGGACATTGATTTCTCCATTGATTTGGTGCTAGGAGATTCCCTAGTGTCCAAGACTCCCTACAAAATGGGCACACTATAATTGAAAGAGCTACAGATGCAACTATAAGAAATTTTGAAGAAGGGGTATATATGTTGGGCCCTTTCATGCTTGTGCACATCCTTAATGTTGGGGAGTTTAGACCAAGGGTTAGAGTTGACCAACATAAACCTCAAAACCTCAAAGCATCAACATATCAATATTCAACCAAGGATGAAGAAAGTCCCACCCGATATGAAACAAGGATCACAAATACCATATGGGCTTGTGTCAGGGATGAAGGACTAGATACACACCAATCCATCTTGGTTGACATTCACACATTCCATAGCTGAAAAATTATTAGTATCAGTACATAAAACAACACACACACCTATCCAAATACCACATGAGTGACACATAATAGATTAGAATCACTATTGCTTTATTATTCTTTCCATTCGACTCAACATAGACATACATTAAGAAAACATACTTTGACAACAATGGAGTTTCATATTCCCTTAGTCATTTACCAAAAGTATAATACACTGTGTCATGTACACCCTTTCAAGATTAGACATTTGAAATAATCACACTTACAATCAAAAGCATTTCAACAATACAACACTATAGAGCCTTAGAACGAGCTCTGTGACAATGGACAACAACAACAACTTAGTGAATGCCCTGAATGTGTAACTCTATTTCTGTTGTCATTTCTCCCTTTTATATCTTTCTCTACTATGAGAGCTTTGTCTCTGTCAATTTTGCTCCACTCACTCTATTGACTAACATTCTTGCACACCCCTAGCACTTTATTTCTCTCCACATCTCCTTTATGGAATTGAGGCAATCTTAACTCCCTTGCCAGCTCATCCTTTTCTACTCCATTTTCCATTGTGCTATTGGATGTAATCATTCAGGGAGATTTCCTGACAATTTATTTCTTGATTCTAGCGTGTGTATTCTTTCTTTCTTACATGCTTCTCAAAACTCAGACTGGCGTGCATTTGGTAGGTCTTGGTCTTGGTGCGCAATGTCAAAACCTGGTTCGACAATGTCAAAATCCTTTTCTACATGCATTATATTGGGCGTGCACAAAATTGGAATGGATGTGAACAACTTCATTTGTGTGTGTGCGTGACAAATACCCAAAAATTTGGGTGCCACCATGCCCCCACCACTATTACTTGGCTTGTACTCGAGCCAATTGTCTCATGGAATGACTTCTGCAATGGACAAACTAGTTCTTCTGCATTCCTACACGAACTACTTAAATTGACACTCAGGCTCATTAAGGTAGCCTTGAATATCCTGAGTATGCTAAATAGTTGCATCAACTTAAACAGTTGTGACTTGAGGAGTTTTCAGGTCCATTGTGTTAATTATCTTAATTAGAGGGCCGACAACAACTTGCATGTATGAGAGTTGTGTAAACCAGATCAAGGCCTTATCCACTACATAAGTGGCGATATATGATATGCTTTATTGCTTATAACAAGTTGTAGTAATATCTTTTGTTTTTGTTGTGATTACTAGCATCACAGTGGTGTGCTCCTTGGAAGGAAAATCAACTAGGTCATGCTTTTGTTGTGGGACTTTCTCCTCAAATGCTTGAACTCTACCATGGATGACACTTATTTCTAGAGGACCTTATAAATGGTCACACAAGTTAAATATTTGATTGAATGAATGCGCATGACTATTGCTCTATTTTTTTGCAAGGCTAGAATATGAAGCTGCACCTTCTCATGTTGGAAAACTTGTGAATAGGCTTTGTATATGGAAGTGAAGACCTTGGTGTGATTGACCAGTGTGGCCTCATATTTGCCTTTAGTTTCTCTATATGTAGCCACTTCTACAATATGCAATTCCTACAAGTTTTGATGAGTAGATTTCAACTTATTTCCATGCGTGGGATTCTTGTTGTAACTTGGATCTAGTGGTGGCATGACTAGTGACTTCTTGGTCAAGTTGAAGGAATAATTATGCATGTGCTTAAGCAAGAGTTTGATTTATTTCCCCCAGATTGTGGACCATAGTGGTGATAAATCCATATATCCCTATAGTGGGGACTTGTGACAGGTCGAGTTCTGTTTGGGCCAAGTTGGATGGGATCATTGCTAGTGGGTCGACACTGAGCACTTTGAGTTGAATTTCTCCCAGAGTATTGATGGCCTGGGGATTCCTGGGGTGAGGATACAACCAGTTATTGGCCTAGAGTATACACTTTACTTACCATGTTACTTTGGAACACCTGTTGTTTGTTCAACTTTGATTGAATCTCTTGCATTAATTTGGATATTTTCCAGTTCTGTGACGGTGAACCAATATCTGCTTTCTTTGTACGTTGACATTTGTTGGAAACCGATCAAGATATTTCTTGGGCTAGGGGAAGCAAAAATTATTTTTCGATAAGATTTTCATGGAGTGGAGATGATTGATCTCCCTCTAGGATAGAACCAAGATCAATGTGAGGGGCGTACTAAGTTTTGGACCCATCCTTTCACTTTTTGGTAGTCACAACATCTACATCAGATCCGCCAATGCTTTGTATGTGGCCAGCTGAAAGGGGAGACTCACGCTTCTCAGACACATGTGGTTTATCATGTTTCTGGGTAGCAGCGATGACCCTACTCTATTCTTGGAGTTTCTTTGATCTTATCTCAAATTCATCATGTACCGCCAAGAAGGGGGCCTAGTAGTTAGTCGTCCATTTTACAACTCATTCCATAATATCCCTTTCTGTAATGCAGAATGGGAGCTCAATTATTAGCTTGCATGTGGCTGTGAAGGGAGAGATACACAAATTATGGAAATTACATTTAAAATGAATATAATTAGCATACCTATCGAATATATGTGATGGGATGTAGACCCTCTTAGAGGAGGTGACGATCAACTATGTTTACCATTGGCGGAAAGATTTAGTGATCGTTGCATGGGACTTTACATTCTTGGAATGTTGGAGTGGTACAGACCGAGGGGAAAGAAATGATGGGGAATATTCCATGTTGATTTAAAATCCAGGTTGGGGTATCCATAGCACTATACCCAGTAAAAGGATGACCCAATTGTAGTGAAATTCTTTCCCTTCATCCTGAACATCCATACATATAGTGATGAATACTTTGAACAAGTAGGGGGCCCAAGCCATTTGAATTTTGTCAACACAATGTTTCGTCGTGATGTTGACCTCGATAGTGCATTCCTCCTTTAAACACTTGTGAATGATATTTCATGCAAGTAGCTATGTTACAAACCAGACAACCAAATTATTGATGTTTGGGATGACAAGCGCACACTTACCCTTGCGTGTGAAAAATTTAGAATAAAACTCCTCTTGGGGGATATTATTTTCTTTGACACTATCCATCAGATATTCAACGGACATGGGGAGGCCAAAAATCATGTGTATATTTTTCTAATCGACCGAATAGGTCTGTTATAGACATAGGTACCCCCCATGCAATATGGTAAGGAGGAAAATGACACACGATTGCACGTCATGAGCACGACCGAAATGTGGACAGTTAAGGAGGGAGAGGACACCAGATTTATCTAGAGGTATTTATCACTCCTACATGAATACTATGTCATTTTTGTTTTCTCTTTGGACAATATCTATGTATTTGTTAGACTACAACTCAAGAAATGGATAGGGATCCCTGACGTTGTAATCAACACATTAGAGGAGGGGAACCTTCCTGAACGTAGAACCATGAAATGGTACACCATATGGTAGAAATGGTTTAGGAATTGGATGTTCCTTCATGGATTTAGAATTTGGCCATGTGTGGGGCTTGCTCAAATATGTCATACCAAAGATGGTGACAACCAGACCAAAATTCCCCATAAAAAATAGGATACTTATGTCTGTGAACACCTTACTAGGAGGGGAGTGAAGGAGCACTTTTTGAGTGCAAGGATGAAGTAAGTAGGTGGAGTGCCACACTTTATATTAAGAGAATGAAACCATAATGTTGTCTATCATTTCTTGAATATGGAGTTACCGTCCTGACTTTTCCTTTAGCTGGTCGGTACCATTTTCTATCCTAGTCATTGGATCCATCAGGTGGGACAATGATCGATTATTGTAGCATTAATGCAAATATTTATGGTAGTCCTTGTAATTAATTCATTCTTTATTCTGAATCGATAAAATCATCCTATTGTCAATGACATTAATGGGTCCATATTCCCAAAATTGGATGAAGTTGACACATGGTATAACTATTTTTCTATCGATCATTTTTATCACAAATATGTTACTGCCATCATATATTGTAAATTGATGATGATTCTGACATCGTCGTACATGCACGAGTCTTATTCTCATATTTTTTCTGGCTTAATTAGATGCGACGACCTCTGTTTGGTTATCATTTTTTCTCAGGCAGGTGCAACCAATCATTTTTTCCATGGAGGCACTGTACTAGGCTCGACTGGTTTTGGTGGTATCCATCGATTAAGAAGTTCCTCTGTAGTGATTCCCAACTCATTTATTTTCTCAATGGGGTTGGGTAAGAGCAGTGTAGGGAAATTTTCCTCTCTGGGTAATGATGGGTTACCCATATCCATTCCCTGTGTGTGTGGCCCTGCTATTTTCCTAGTGGAGAAATGGGAACATGAGGTTATAGCATTTTTTTTCGGCAATATGCGTCGGGAATTCATATATTGAATGCGCGTGTTATGTCGTTTCTTATATATCCATCACCTTTCGCAAGGGAATATGTATCGACGAATATCTATGCCATGTATTCATATTTCCTGCATAGACGTTTCCACTGCATCCCATTCACAGTATGGTTCCTAATGTATGACCCGCCATCATGCAATAATTCCTACGAGCACTATATCAAGAGTGTGAACCCAGTGGTGTTTGGGAATGTGCCATATCCGGGTAATAAATCTGTCCATCGGGTCTGACCCATCGTATTGATAGGATCTAAACTCTTCTTTGCACACTTTTACAAATATATTTGCAAACCTCCTTTTTGATACTTCATATATTTTTCTACTGCCAACTTTCCATAGTATCTTTGGAGTTAGTGTCATAAGACTTGACGCTCCGCTAACTTAACTCTCCATCTACGGTGGGATTGACATAGTCTTCCCTATGGCCAATGATCTTATAAATTTTTTCAATTATAGAGCTTTTCGCATCCTCATCCAGTGGCTCATTGTACTTATCTCCTTCATTTGGAACTAGAGGTGTGATCAAGCTCAGGGCATTTGTCTCAAATGACATATTCCTCTTCTTCAGATTCAACACCACATTGTTGTAAAAGGCCCAATCAATTCCCAATAATGTAGGCTATGGGTCTAAGTCATCCATAATTTCTATGACCTCAAAGTCAGCCTTTGTTTTCACCCCTTCTATATTCACCTCAACTTTCTCCAGTCGGCCTATAGGGTAGATCCTATACTGATTTTCCAACCACAGTTGGATGGGTGACCGGACTAGACTTAGTTTTCCCAACAACTCAAAGAAAATATTTGGTAGAATATTCACATCAAAATCCAGATCCAACATGAATCCATCCATGTCAAATCCCCCAAGCTCAGCTGTCATTTTGAACTCTCTGCTAGTGCATTTCTGGTTGTTGACTTGACACACCTCCCTTTCTAGTAGGGGGGATGATATATTTCTATTTTCCAACTCTTTTCCCTTATAAGTGTCTAAAATCTATGTTAACTTCCTCAAAACATCAAGATCATTAATAAACCTCAAACAATAACGTAAGGAATTGCTTACTTGATCTTTAGTGTTTGTCTGGTGACCCAAGTCACACAATGCTTCTTCACATAGTGTGCGATTCAACTCCTCAAGATGATTCTCAATCACTCTTTTATCGAACCACCACAACTCATCTTGTCTACGTGCTTCTTCCATTGACCTCTACATTGCACATTGTATCTCTTCACACATATGATCTTCTTCCAACAACCGTTGCCTCACACATTGCATCTCCTCCAGGGTGCAAGCCTCTTCTGGAGACCGTTGTGTTGCCCGTTGAAATTTTTAGCGGATCTAAGCCTCCTCAAGTGACCTTTGTGTTGCTCATTGTACTTTTTGTATAAATTTGAGCCTCCTCAAGTGATCCTTGTGTCATGTGTTGTAACTCTTCACATGCTCGTTCTTCTTCCATGGCTCTCTATGCATCGTGCACAACTTGATTTTACTGGGAACATAGAACTTGGGAGGGGGTTGTGATGCCTTTATGATATTCCCCTCCAAATATTAATCTGATCTCTTAGACTACTTGATGTCCCTTCCTGTCTTTTTCCACCTCGGGTTATCACTCAGACATAAAATTCCTCATCCTTCTTCTTATTTTTGTGTGGCTCTGCATGAACCATGTTGCAATGAATATTCTTTTCTTACCATTTCTTTACTAATACAAGAAATTCCTCTGTGGGATGCTCAAGGTTGTAACAATATGCACAAGGAACACGTGGTTTGATGCAAAACCTTGATACATGAAAAATCTCTCCACAATTGAAACAAGTGGGGGGTTTTCCTCCCCCTCTTCCATATCCTCATCCATGACCATGTCCATATATTCCTTTGAGACCACTTTGGTATCTTCCTCTGTCAACACTTTCACAATCACCACCCTTCTATTCTTCTTGTATCCGAAATGCATCACGGGTGTTGTCTTTCTTCAGCTAGAGTAACTAACAGTTATTGACATCATGTCCCATAGATTTACAAAACTCACAGAACAAAGTATGGTGTGTCTTTTGATACTTCTCTAAAGTTAGGTAGCAGGGTTGTACATGTCCCCATTGTCTTTAGATCACACACCACTATGCTTGAGGCACAGTTGGAAATGGACTTGGCGCTCTTGTCTCCAGATAAATAGGAAGTACAGGGCACTCATCCCTGCAATTCCCCCCAGATTGACATGTGGCACACCATATATCCTAACGCATGAATTTTTTCTTTTCCATGTCCTACAATTGAATTTTCAAATTGGCTACTTATGATTGCACTTGCGCTAATTCTGCTAATGTTTCTACCCCTCCTGGTGTAGCTTCCAAACGCATGGATATTTCCACACCTTCTTCTTGAGTCATCACATTATGTTGGGTGAGTGGGACCCAAATATGGAGGAGTAACCCCGCAATAAACCACTCTCTATGTTGTATGTCTTGAATTTGGAACACCATCCCATCCAATAAAATTTTGAACCACTAGTCATAGTCCCACGTGGTTTCTCCTTGTTTTCTTTTGATCTCCTTGATCTCAGTAATACACTGAGACTTTGAATGAGGTTTTTAAAATTATGTAATCAAATCTTGTTTGATCTCTGTTAGGGACCTTTCTTTTTAGGGATCCATCTCTGAACGTGTTTTCCAGGTGAGCAACCTTTGTTTCTTCATCTGTGATCCTCTTCACAGACCATATTGCTTCACACATTAACCAATGTTGTTCTACATCATCCTTATACATTCCATGGAATATGAGTAGCCTTAGGATGCTATATTGATTTTCCATCTTCAACCTCAAACCAACTCATCCTATCTGACTGTTGGGTGTAGGTGTTCTCAATACCTATATCCTTCTTGGTGCATTAGAACTAAATTTGCCTTCTTCTTCACTCGTCTCTTCTCCTCTATCTCCTTCTACTCTTTCTTCTCCTCTTTCTCCTATTCCAATCGCTTCATTATATGTTGTTCTTCATTCTTGATTAAAAATTCCCAAGGTGGGTGTTTCAAAGGGGGGGTAAGTCCATCTTCTTCTAACATTCCTTATGAGGTGACCTAGATAATTTCCTACTTGTAGCCACACAATGCCATCCACAATTGACAATTCTTCTCCCCCACCAGTAGGGGATCCTCCATCTTCCTTCTTTTCTTTTTTTCCTCTATCCTGCACCCCATCTTCCTCCAAGGTTGTGGCACTCTGCAACAACCAAGGGACTCATAATTCATCTCCTAGGCCCTTGGGACCACTACTACTCCTACCACTCCTACTACTACTACTACTTTCGCTATCCCCACTTGACACCCTATTCTCAACGCTACACCTCTTCTGGGCCTATCTTCACCTGTGATCCTCTATATCACAACATACTCTCCCACACTTCTTATGGGTGTAGTCTCTTTTCTCTTCATCCTGGGCCTGACACTTCATTGCATGCCTCTTGTTAACTTCCTAGCAATTCTCTGATCCACTTTCCTTCTCAACTAAACTCTTATTGTGTATCTGTGGACTCTCGCTCTCTTATGATTCTCTGGATCCATTCCATTCCTCACCTCATTTCAACAACTTATGGATCCTCCTCAGCAAATCCAACTCCTTTCTTATTCCCCCCAGTATTTTCACCCCCCCATCACTAGGGAATTTTACTCAACCATTCTATCAAGATCCATGCACATCAACCCTTTCTCCACAGACAACATCTTGATCCATAATGGGATTTCTTCCAACATGTTTTCTTTGACCTTGCGCGAAATTTATTTTAGCCTTGTTGGAAGAATCAATGTACTCCACAAAAATAATCAATAATATATCCTTCCTTTACTCGAGCGAACTAGAAATCAATGTCTCGAGTACACTTAGTGTCTAATGTCTATTAGGATATTTAGATACTTAGGAGTTAGTTAATATCAACTTGGTCTAATGAGTCATTAGGTAAAATTGTCTTTCTTTAGTATGCATTATTATGCATTTGCAGTTAGGAAATTCGAGTGTCATTATATGTTCCTGACATAGCATGATCTGATGGTTCATATTATTCTCAATCTTAATGGACTCACTGGTCTCTGGCTTGACACATGATTAATCCATGATATCTATTTAAATAACATGGATGGTCATTTGTTGATGATCGATTGTGAGAAACTCTCTTGTAAACCTCTCTGTAAATTTTTCTTTTGCATTAATAAATTGCTCCAAGTGGCCACATTGGTTGGGGCCGTGGATGTTTCCCCGTAGGGGTTTTACCACATGAAAACATTGATATGTTCATATTTGATATGGTTGTGTGAGTGATTACTGAAGGTGTTCTTTCTCTATTGTAATACTAGTGTTGTCGAATATGGTATTAGAGCACTTTTGAACACCCGCTCTCATTGTAGATTGAGATCAGGAAGTCATGTTGCCTCATCTTTGGTTTGTGCCATTTCTATACATTTTTGTGCTGATAGCAATGTTCCATTGTGTCTGGGGTACTCATTTAAGTCAAAAAATCATTTCGTTTCACTCGAAAAGGTTTCTATTTTCCCAAGATACGACCATTTCAATCAGATCCGAAGGTATAAAGCTCGAATACGCCCTTTTGAATTTTTGCAGGGTTAATATTTTGGTTTTCTATTTTTTATTTTTGGGTTGCTACTATTTTCAATATACATATTCTCTTTGCCCCATGCCCTATGGATCTCGACAAATCAGAAACATAGTGGAAATGGTTTTCCTATCTAAGCATGTTCTTTGTCACGTGCTCTACACGATCTCGATAAATAAAAATAGAGGGAAATTTGCATTTTATGGGTAAGATAACCGAGATCTAACGCTTGTTTTCATCGAGAAGCAGTGTTTTTTTCTTGTGTGAAAATAGTTTTTTATGAGCATGCTCTCTAAGACCATATTTAACAACAACAACAACAACAAAAACCACCCCAATCCTCCTTCTGAATAATATAGTATGTTTTTCACTAGCTCAATTGGTTAAAAGTAACTTTACTTAGTAAGAGGTCTTGAGTTCAAGTCTCTCTTTTGTTAATTTTTTTTTGAAAAAGTTCATGCATTCATTGTAAATTTCTTTTCTCTTAAGTTATAAAGTGAATCTCTATTAAATAACTTTAAATATTTTATTTCAAGTTATTTTTTGCATGCAACTTTCATTTATAAAATAAATTCATTTTAAAAGCAATTCTCACTTTTTCTATAAAAGTGAGACACTTCATAAGTAAATTATAGGCATAGTTAGGAGGAGTATCACCATGTGGACCAACTTCTACTTTCCACATGGCTCTTTGGTTACCATTTATGCCTTTTTTCAAAAGGGAATAACTTTCACATACGAAGTTCGTTTTCAATATCATTTTTTTTAAACAACCTAATTTTTCAAGATCTTTCCATCTAGAATATTAGTTTTAGCTTTTAAATTTATATTATCTACATATTTAATATGGATTATTCCAGTGATATTTTACTTACCAACACCAACTAGTTCCAATGGAAATTCCATATGGAGGATTTATTAAGAAGTAAAGCATTGTACCCGTTTACCTTGGGAAAAGAAGAAGGATCCATTGATGATGAAAAATATGTCAAATGGATTAATAGGAATGGTGAATCCCATGGACTAATCAGAATTTCTATCTCTCCTTATTTAATGTTTCACCTTCAAAGACTTGATGCCCCCAATAAATCTTGGGAAAAGCTTGAAGCTGTGTTTGGTAAACAAACTATTATTTGAGCTCACCAATTGGAGAATCAGTTAATGAACTTAAGTCCAAATGATTTTTCTTGCATTGAATATTACTTATCTAATTTCAAAACACTTAGATTTTTTTGTATCGAATGTCAACTAGTTCTTTCAGAAGATAGATTCATATGTGTTATTCTTATTGTTAGTACTGGATTTGGTCCAATCATTAGCACACACACTGATAGAGGTTATGAGATTGAATTTGAAGAACCAAAGGCAATAGGAGCTTACAAATATCATGGATCAAAGGGGATAGCATATGCTCAAGAACCCTAAAAGAATCAACATAAAATTAGGCCCCAAGGGTCCAAATCGAAGTTTTTAGAGCTTGGACGCTTATCATGAGTACCAAAGGGCTAAGCACGCTCTAAGTAGGATTAATACCCTTTCCAAATGGGGTTATATAGTAATATCAAATATTAAAGAGAAAACATTGATGAAGATGCAGGCCCCATCATCTGACATCTACAAGCAATCCTGATATACTATGGATAACGTATGTTGCATTAGAAAATTGCATGGGAGTTAGTGCACACTTGGGGCATGGAAATGGTTTTGAGAGCCACATGTTGAAGAATGGATGGTGTTTCATGGTCATATATGAAAAGTAAAACCACTCCTCAGGGTTTGCGACATTAGTATTCTAATTTCTCCAAGTTACATATCCTCCAACTCAACACATAGTTGTTTTTCCACTTAGCATCACTCGAATCCAACAAGACAATCCACTTGGACACCAAGGAAGCCAACAATGGCCTAACACACTAACAAAATATATTTTTAATCTTGTCAAGGATTGTCACCTAAACAAAGAGGGCCCATTGGGACTTCAATTTCCATTCCAAGCCTAGTCACGCGTAGGCCAATCCTGGATGATATTTCAGCACATAAGTGGAACAATATTGAGCCACCACATGTCCATGGATACAGGGTGACACCAACATAACATTATCCAAATTTTGTGTGTTCCCATAATTTTCAAAAAGGCTCCAAACCATTGATAAAATGACGTATGTTTCAAACATGGGCATGACGAAGAATATCTCAGGCAAGTGGAGGATTCAATGACAATCTACCAAATCAATTGGAAAAGATGTGATGCATAACAAGATATCTAGCATCACATTCACATCCTTTCACTCGTCATCATATCACTTCCTGCATATGGTAGAGGACAACAATCATTTCCTTGACATGCCCACTCTCACGAGCCTTGGATCTCAGCAGATCAAACTGGGTGTGACCAATCACTTCATCCCATCAACTATTTTCTCCAGGCATTTGTCGAGCTATTATAAGGGAAAAATATGAGACCATGAGCAAACAATCTACGAGTAATCTCCTTTCTAAAGGTGAGTTACTTGGATTTTAGAACTATTATAATTGTTGAATTCTTAATTTCTTAATATGTTTTTCTTTCCTTCGGATGTGAGATTCACCTTAAAGATTCCTCACATTTTTATTGTGTATTTTTTCTAAATCCATCAACTGTCCATCCTTAAACTCAATTTTCTAAAACACTCATGGAAAAATGCCTCTTGAGGATGAATTTTTTAATATCTAGAATGAAATTGTTTGAGGGTTGAGAGAGAGAGAGAGAGAGAGAGAGAGAGATAGCCTGGAACATCTTGAGGGACAACATCTGAAATGGTGTCAATGTCGAGGAATGAAATTTGAGGATATTTTTCCTTGGGGATACAACATTGAAAGCTCTTACACTCGAAGGTGAACGAGTTTTATACACCTAGCTACTCCAAAGAGAAAATATCCAGTGTATAATAGAAGATACACCAAAAGTAACCCATATCTTGAGTGTACTCCAATATCCTTAGATCCAGAGAAGCTCATGACCTGGAGAAATATAAGAGAACATCAAATCTCTCCATCTTCAGGTAACCCTAATTTGCAAACATTCCCTTCTGTTGTTTGTAGGGGTAGTGAACCTTTTGAGTTAATTGGTAACCCTAATTTGGAACAACCTATCCAACCTCATGTAAGAACTAATAATTAAAATAACCTGATGGAGGAAGAAACGGATGAAGGATATGCTGGAAATCCAGAAGAATTACACTTGTTGCAAGAGGAAAACAATGCCATGCATCTAACTCAAGATGATTATGAGTATTCCCTTAACAACAGGAAGCAAATCCCCAAAGGTGAATTTAACAAAGAAGTATTATCCTATGTTTAGTACAAGATATTTGTCGATGCACTAAATGTTGAGATGCACAACAAATATGACCTCGTACCCAGTAAAAAAAGCATCCAATCAGGATAGTCATCCCCATCTTAAAAATCCTATCCCGAGTCTTTCTATGGATAAAGTCAAAGAACTCAATAATATTCCCAAGACTAAAGAAGTTGGTGAGTCTTCAAAGATAGAGAGACATGTTAGGGAACTTTAGGAATCGGTTCCACCTTTCAACATTGAGAAAGATATTTATAAAATAAAGATTCATGTCCCACTAATGGATTTGGCTAGAAATCCTTCATACCACAACAAAATTGAGAAAGTTATTCAAGTAAAGGGTTCAACAAGTCCTCTTGGTAGCGTAAATATGCAAGATGAGTCTCCCACTATAGTTTTTGGTCCACACATAGATGATAAGGAAGAACATATTGCACCTTTCTATGTGACCTTAAACATCCATGACAAGATGATGCACAATTGTATGTTGGATTATAAAGCATCTCAAAATTTGGGGTTGATAATAACTAGACCATATCATGATTTATATTATTTTGATGCAATAAAGATTAAGTGTGATGGGATGATCAAAGATATGGTAGTCACCTTAGCTCAACTTCCTATTAAAAGAATAATGATGGATGTGGCGTTGGCTGATGTGCCTCCTAACTATGGGATCTTGCTATCCAAACCATGGGCAAGAAATTTGGGTGGTACAATGCATATGGACATGAATTATGTTATTGCACCATTTTTTGGAGGAGATAAAATGAGATTATACAGAGAAACAAAGTTTTTCTATGTGGTTAGTGATCAAAACAATTATGTACATCACCCCATATATGTTTTTGATGAAGACCCGGGTTGTTTCATCCACATGGTCAATGAGGAATACAAAGAGGCCTTAACCTTTGCAAACCCTGTTGTAAGCCCCACCCAAAAAACAAATGGTATATGCAAGATGTATTTTTATGGGGCATATTCAAAGGAAGAAGTGGAGTTGGTGTAGTACCCATTTCCCCTAAAAAGGAAGAAATCCATTTTTCCTACAAGATGGAGTTTAAGGCCAGTAACAATGTAGTTGAATGTGGATCCCTAATTCTTGGCTTGCAGGCAACAAGGAAAATGCATATCATTGAGTTGGTTGTCTTTGGAGACTCAAAAAATTTGGTGCAACAAATCAAAGGTCACTATCAAACAAGGCATCCCAGAATGTGTTAGAAAAATAGGTGTGCTCATTTCACCATAGACAATATAGCAATATTGTCACCCAACCATAGGCCAAAGCCACCATCGAGCACCTTAACCTTGAAAGAGACAATAATTCTGGAAGCAAACCCTAGACCCAATTTCCAACCAAGGTAGTGTACCACTCTCAAAGCTAGCGTACCAAGTAGAAAATCCAAACCATAACCAAGATAAATTCCAAGCCTAAAACTGAAAATACAAGTTGCAGTAGCTGCAACTGCATCTACTCTCCAAATTTCTATAGTTACGAGTTGTGTGTGTCCAAATGAGCTCTAGCATCCTGTATTTATACTTCTCTTTCTTAGTTGTTTGTGTTGACTTCTCTTTCTGAAGGATAGAAACTCAATATTAATTATTTTCTTTAGTCGACTTGTCTTCTAGGGTTATGTCCAAGGATTTTAGGGTTTCTCTTGCTTCCCAGATATACCTCTCGCAACTACCAAAATATCAACACTCCCTCCTAGCTATGGAGGTATTAAAGGCAATGATCTTGATAAAAAATAGATCATTCAACCGACATAATCATCATAGCCACACATGCCATCTCATGATCAAATCACGAGCACCATTATCAATATTATATCATTAGATAGCATCAACTGCAACATATCTCGAAGCCATACTCCATCTAAGTAATCATACATAATGTTGAATAAGTCACTTACTCCACATAGTGATATAAGAACCATTATTCTAATCCAAACATATGCCCTAGAGTAATAATTGTTCCAACAGATGTTGGAAGCCATGCCATGGGCTATAAGGAATATTCTTCTAGTACAGACATACATCCTAGAAGAATAAATTTCCTGGATAATTTTCCGCCTGACGAATGTTTGTCCAACAACACATTCACTATCCATATAGCCGGTAATCATTTTCAACACTACTGATAGTCTTCATGGAAATCATAACAATTCCATTCAATAGAACACAACTGTGTCTATCCATAGTAGTACACAACTACTATCCAATGGTACAAAACCACACCAAGTAGCACACGGTTAATTAGTCAGTGGTACATAGTCACAACCAGTGGAACACATCCACCACAGTAGCAAAAATATATTTTCCAGAGACATAAAGTCTCCACAAAAATCATATCATCTGATATCAACCTGTATAAAACAATATCATGATATAAATTGTGTCATCTGGGCCATTCTTCCACTCACATATGTGAGATCTGGAAGAGAATCTGCCCTCAGAAGGTAAAACATCAACCATGGGTTATCTGGACTATTCTTCTAAGCAAAAAAGAATAACTGTCCTTGATTTATGATCCTGGACCATTCACCTAACTGGGCCATTCCTTCAGCACTAATCATAGTGAAACTTGGAAAGAATGAGTTTTCCCTAGGGAATGTCTGTCCCTGATTGCTGAACCTGGACCATTCACCTAATTGGTCCATTCATTTGTCACTAATCACAGTGCAACCTGGGGAGAATGAGTCTGCCCTAGGGAATGACTATCCAGACCATTTCCTAAGAAAATGACTGTCCTGCACCAACCTCCAAAACAAAGCATTCTTCAAAACTGCTCACAATTATGAACTTTGAAAGAATGATTGCCTGACGATGAAGACCATTCTACTTGACCATTACTCAGAGTGATTTTCAAGAGGAATAACTGTCCTAGACCATTCCCCCACAATGGCTACAGGGGGAATCGTTGTTTATGGTACATCAATAATCTATTAGAACATTTTCATTACGAAAATGATTGTCCGATCTGGACCATTTTCTGAACTGGAAAATGCATGTCCATAAGAAATATGAAACCACTTTCTGAACTAGAAAAATGATTGTCCATAAATCAATAACATATCAGTGCTCCCTCCTAGCTTGTCTCTTAAGTACACAAACTTTTCATCTTGAACGGATGCTTTATCAAAATATTTTCTATTTTATCATCAATGGAGATATACTAGAGAACCACTTCTCTCTTCCAGACTTTATCACGGAGAATATAATGTTTTATCTCAATGTACTTCGGTCTGTTATGGAACACCATCTTTCTCTGAAAGATTCACATAGCTTTGATCATTACAATATATCATGGTCGAATTCAACGCTTTTGTTTCCTGCTAGCTCATGACATCGTGGAAAATATCAAACTGAAACATATCCAAGTAACACTTCTTCTGTCATCATGAAATTTTTCCATGGATTATCAATCTAGCATCCCAGACTTTTGAGTAACCATTCTGATACACTATCTCTATCATAGAAAGTTTTCACCACGCTTCTGCTGTATATGAGATACTCTGCATCAAGTTTTTTAAATCCATACAAGGTATTCTTATATTTGCATACACGGGTATATTTATGGTACAAGATTCTTTCTCAATTTGCTTTATTGGGAAGAAAAATCTTTTACATGTAAATTCCAATCCATGGATACTATAGAAGGTATATCTGGTTTACTAGAATGAGTTGTCATAATAGTCTTCTTGTTGATTAAGTTTGGTTGTCATTGATGTCAACCCTTGAAGAAAGCCTAGTGGCACAAAGGTTTGGGTAATGGAACCAAGTTTGTTTGATGTAAATACGACTCATTATTGTCTTGTCATGGTTGATAATAAGTACAAATGGATGAACTCCAAAGTGGTCCCCTTATGGTGAAATCCCTCATGGGAATACGCTTTGCAGATTGAGTTATCTTATAAGTATGGTTAGAGAAACCATGCTTATTTGTGGAATAATGAGATTAAGGTTAGTGATTTTTTCAGTGAAACTATCCTATATGGATATTTCTTGTCATTCCATTTCTAGTGGTATGTGGAATGTCACATAACTCCTCACGGTTAGAGAGTTATGTCAATGAGAAGTTGGAGAACCCATGTCTGGGTAATGGACCCAAGTTTGTTTGATGGATAATGGTATGAGTTTTGATATATTTTAAGGTAATACTATTCTACATAAATAGTACATGTCATTCGATTTCTGGTGGTATGTGTAACGTCACATAACTCCTCACAGTTTGAGAGTTATGGCCTTACGAAGTTGGAGGACCCTCATATGCCATCTAGAAGCCCCAAAAGGTCAAAGTAGTCTAAGTGGTTTAAGAGATTTTAGAAGGTAAATAATAAAGTGAAGTGATGAGTGTACTATAATTCAAGGTGAATAAAAAATAAATTTAATGGAGAAATTAGAAGTGGGTTAACCCTAAAATAAGGAAAGTGGGCAAAGTGACCTAGAAAATGTTTTTAAGGAAGCTACTTGGAGAGTATAAATAAGAGGAAAGGCTCTCTCATTTTATATCACACTTGAGCATATTGAATATCTATAGGTGTCTGAGGTAACCAAAGGATATCTAAGCCAAATTTCTGAGGGAAGGTGAATAAAAGAAGGCCGGAATTCAAGGAAGGATAAATTCTTTTGATGATGCTTTCTAAGGTATGTTATTTACAAGTCATCTCACCATTTTCGCAATAATTTTTTTTCTAGAATGATTCAGACTGTGAAATTTCTATTCCATTGGGGAAACATATCCAAGTATCTGTGTTAAAAAAATCATCTTGTGGGTTGTATTTTTGGAGTTACACTCCGTGGAAAATAGGGTTTGTGGCTAGTCCTGAAACTAGTCTAAAACAAGTGTTTCGAGTAAAAACGTCATAACTTCTTCATAACAGATCCAAATTCAGTAAGATTTTTTTTTTTGGTTAGAGTACAGTCTTTAGTATTCTATGTAATAGTGTTAGATCTATTCAACAAATATTCCATGTGGACCACACTCTACAAGGTCGCTCTCTAGAATAATCCAGAATTCAAAAAGGTATGCCATTTTTACTATAACTCCTTTTCTGAGAGGTTCCAAGTAGTCACACCTAGAGAAATTGTATAAAACATACTGAATAACATTGTGAATTAGTTTTAGATATTTATTCATTACAAGTACAAAGCTATGATTATTTCAAGTTAGGGTTGTTGACTAATCCAAAACTAGTCATGTGAGACTAAAGAAAAGTTTGATTAAAATTCTAGTCTCTTGTTGTTAAAGTTAATGAAGGTTTGCAGGTATGTGATCATATACACCAACTCTATTACAGAGTTACAAATCATATTTGGATGATGAAATTGATGAGGGATTTTGGTTGAGGTACATGTTGGGTACATGGTTGAGACAAGTAGTTGATGAATTGGCACATA
>JASDQU010014820.1:222076-235723 GCA_032191745.1 Picea mariana
CATCTTGTACTTGAACATTTAAGTGGGGTAAAAGGAGGTTTCCCCCTCGAAGAGGCTTATTATCTAAAATTATCTCTTTTTCAAGGCGTTGAGCACTTTTCCTGAGGTTTTTCTATGCTATATTGATGTTTGGTTCTTAACAATGAAAATCTATGATGTATGCTTCTGGTGTACCTATCTATCTCAATTGTGCCAACTCCCTGGAGTGTATCGTAGGGTCCTTCTTATCAAACATGTCCATCAAACTCTAAGTGAAGTCCATATATGAAGTGATGTTGGCATGCCCTAATGTTACCGGCCCATGGTACCACCACTCGTGAGATTCTCCTTCCAAGTGAAGGGTGGCATACTTAATTGATTATGCCTCAGTCAGTGGACTAAGTTGGAGGTAAGTGTCTAAATTATGTACCCAGGCCCTGGCCATACTCTTTACAGACCCATCAAAGGGTGGAATAGTCAACCTTCCCACCTTATGCATCGGGTCAAAGTTCTGTGGGATCTGTGTTCCTCTATTCCCCTCCCTTGGTCTGTAATTATGTTTGAGATTGTAGAGGTTAATATAGGAATATTTCTCATGGATATTTTCATTTATTGTATTGTACACCATGTATGAGGTGTTAATATCAAGCCCCTGATCTGGTTGCTCCTATGTTTCTGTAGGTTGTCATGTGAGGAAATGTGGTAATTGTTGAATAGTTGGTTGTTATTGATGTCAACCCTTGGATAAAACGAGATACCCCAGATTTTTGGTCGAGTTTGATGGTGATTTATTTTTCATTGATGTCAACAAAATTGGTTGATGTCAACAGATGTGATTGGGTGCATTTGATGAAGTCTACATGAAGGCCTGGGGATATGGTCATGAGATCAAAATTTGTTTGAGATATAAGGACAAGAAGGATAGTGTAAATGTAGGTAACACACTCATAGATGGATAATCCTTGTAGTGCCATTTCCGGTGATAGGTGGCACACCACGTCGTTCCTCGTGGTTAGGGATATATTCCCTCATGAAGTTAGAAGCCCCAAAGAATAGTCAAGAAACCCCTAGTTGGTTACAAGTATTTAATGAAAGGGTAAATTGGTTGTAACAAGAAAGTCAAGAATCCCCTAATATTAAGGAAAGAGGTTACCCAAAAAATGTATAAATACACCTGAAAGAGTCATTCACAAGTGAAATAACTCACTTATTCTATTGAATATCTTCAAGTGAACTAGAGATCTATTTGGCAAGTTTGTGACGGAAAAATCTGAGATAGCCACAAGCGAGAAGTGCAAGAGTTTTAGGATTGTAGAGGAGAGTTAGGTTTTTCTATAAAAACCCTAATTGGATGATCCTCGTAGGTCAGACAACTAGTGTCCCACAAGGCATCCCCACGGGCTTCCTAGGGCACGTCACGTGAGGCCTCGCGTGAAAGGGAGTCTCAGTCCCGCTAGGATAAGGAAAATTTGGTATAGATGTTGGCACCAGCTTGTTGAAGGTTGTGGAAGAGTAATATGCCAGTATTATAGTACATTAGGTCAGCTACAGGTTACATGTATGCTCATGTGTTAGTATTGAGGCTTATGCTTGATTAAGGTATGATACATGCTTGAGGCATGTTATGGTAGTAATGGTGCATGGTAGATCTTGGACATCATATGATACATTATTAGTAATACACTCTTGGTTGTTTGGTATCTTGTTTGACTACATGTTGATGATGATATGGTACATGATTTAGGTTTGTTCTTGGTATACTCTTGAAGCATTGGCACATGGTGTATGGTTGTTATGTTAGAGGATTATCATTGATATTGATACATTCTTGAGGAATACACTTGGTATATGGAAAGACATGTATGAGATACATCTCTTGATGATATTTGTACTTGGTTGGATGATTGGCATGTTGTTTGAGGTATATGGTTGATGATATGGTGCATGGTTAGAGGAATATGTTGGTGATATTGGTACATGCTTGAGTAGATTTTTGAGGCACTTCATTGTTATGGTACATGGTGTATAGTATATGGTTGAGGCACATATCATGGTATATGATTTATGGTACATGGTTGATGTACTTGGTATAGTACATGGTTGATGAACTTGGTGTGGTACATGGTTGATGGTATGGTACAGGTTTGATGCATGGTTGATGCACGGTTTGGTGCAGGTTTTGGTGCAGGTTTTGGTGCATTGTTGATGTATGGTTTGGTACAGGTGTTGGTGCATGATTGATGCATGGTTTGGTGCAAGTGTTGATGCATGATTGATGCATGGTTGATACAGGTTGATGTACATGGCTTGGTGATGGTATCCATGTGAGAGGATATGGTTATGTTGATGATCAACAATGGTGATAGATTACATGTTGATGTGACAGTGGAAGTGATAGTGATAGGTTGGATACAATGACAGGTTGACAGGTATCAAGTTGATGTGACAGTGATAGTGACAGTGACAATGGAAGTGATTGTGGTAGTGACAGTTTGGTCTACATTTATATTTTAGGGTGGCAGGACAGGGAAAGGAAAGGGGGTCGTAGCCTCCTTTCGGTTGGTGTCGGAGAACACAGGGAGTTGGAGATTCCTTGAGTTTGGAGCCTAAGAATCAGGGGGTTGTATCCTCCTTCTGGTTGGATCCTGAGAATTCATGGAGTTGTAGCTTCCTTCAAGTTGGAGCCTATAAATAGGGGGTCGTAGCATCCTTCCAATTGCAACTAGAGAATTGGGAATTCGGTGCTTCCAATGAATGTATTCTTTGATATATAAGAAAGCATTATGTGGTTTTCTCCCATTTGGGTTTCCATGTAAATTCTAGTGTACTTTGTACTTGATGTGGTGTTGCTTATGTTTATATGCTCATGATATATTCAATGCAATCATAGATGATACATTGATGATATACTACCGATTAAGTTGAATTTTATATATTGTGATTAAAAATGGTAAAAATGCTCATATTGATTCACCCCTCCCCNACCCCCTCTCAAAGCATGTTCCTTATGGAAAGATTTTAACCACTGGAAGGTAGATCATGGAGAGAAATAGTTTGTATATGAATGGAATACCACAGTTTGATGGTTAGAATGGTCAAAGATTTGAAATGTCGAGTATAATGATGAAAACATTTTTATAGGTACAAGGATATGATGTTTGGAAATCAGTTGTCACAGGCTACACTGCTACAAAGAAACTGAAGACTACATCCAAGAAAGAATTGAAAAGAAACAACAAAATAACAATGGATTTCATCTGGGAAGGATTATGTGATTTAGTAAAAGATAAAGTGGGAAAATGTTCATCGGCTAAAGAACTTTGGTATAAGCCGCATAATATCTACTTTGAAGAGTCTCCCATCACAAATACATAGAATGCTAAAGAAGATGCAAGAACAAAGCAAGAATAAATATGCTCATCATGACAGACAGATTCATAAGAAGACAAATTCATAGTAGATATTGAAGCATAATTAATCATTGCTTTAGACAAATTGACGAAAGAAAGGAAGAAAAACAAGTCTCTTGAGGAATAACTAGTCGAGAAGAATTCTCAAGAAAATTCCAAATAATCCCAACAGGTCATTGTGAATCTAAAATCTCAGCTGGAAGAAGCCAGAAGGATTGAATAAACATAAAAAAGTCATATGTAAGAGAATAAATGTTTTGAAGATGAAATAGGATCCCAAAGAAAGGAAGAAAAGAAGAGAGAGAATATTTTGACAGATCATATCAAGGAAAGATCAGAGGACTTTAACAAAATTGAAGCATAATTTAGTCAATAATAAAGAAGACTTGAAAAGGAAATCATCACTTTGAAGATCCAACTTGAATAAGCAAAGAGAACAGAATAAGTCATGAAGATTCAAATGATGAAGAAAGAAGAAGGGGTTGAGAAGATTGCAAAAGAACTTGTCACATTGAGAGTTAAAATCATCAAGCTCGACAAGAATGTTAAAGAGAGAGAAACACGCACATCATCAACAAATAAAGTTGAAGAGAAACACTCCAAGTTACCAGAAAGGAAGAATAAAGAAAAGGATTAGAGTTATGCAGAAGTACTCAAAGAAAGGAATCATGGTCATCAAGAATCAAAGAAAAATCAGTATAATAAAGATACATCTTCAAGAAGACCTTCCACATTCAAGCAACAAAGAATCTTCAATCATGATGAAGGGATCAACATAAAATAACATAATTATCAACCAAGGCATGAATTTAGAAGGATTGCACTGCAAAGAAGCTCATTCACCCCCAGGTATGTAAATTTCTTTTATGGTCAATGTTTTACTTGTACTAACTTTGGACATAAAGTTGTAGATTGCATGGCTTATGAAATAAATGTTCAAGCAATAAATGCTTATATGGTTCCACATAACATTGAATGTTACAAATTCCACAATAATGGTCACATAACTCGTGATTGTAGAAGCATGATGGATACTTCTATGAAAGAAAACACGGATATCAAATATAAGAAAATTTGGAAAACAAAACAAGAACGAGTAAAAGAAGAGTTGATGAATGAAGGAAATCCATAAGTCATACTCTCGCGATTGGAAATAGTACGAGATCAAGAAAAACCTACAGGAAAAAAGAATATGTCAGATACAGGAAGGTTTGGAGAAGAAATGAAAAACAAGAAGAACATGTGAATAAAGAACATGTCCCAGAGATCACAAAATTTGCAATAGTGCGAGAAAGAAAAGAAAAGCAAGTGAATAAAGAATAGGACCAAGAGATTGTACTTTCAGGAATTGTAGTGCAAGATCATAATGAATCCACAAGAAAAAAGGAAGAAGTGAGAGTTTAGAGGGATGATGAGTCTATAGACAAAGAAGAAGATTACTTCACATTAGGGCAGATTCCTCCATTGTTCTGAGCCATCAGGCTTGGAGACTCCCAGTAAATATGAATATTGAAGAGGGGGAGTCCATACAATAGCTACTATAGATAATAGAACCATTCTTTGATCGCTTTTATGTGTTTCCAGAGACAGATTCAGAGAATTCAAATATAAAAAGTAAAAAATGGCAGATTGATTGATTAAGAAGCAATGTTCCCATGTAGATATCAAAGGAATATCATTGACACACTTTCCAGGAAAGGATATATTTATTATAGGTTCAAGGATGTATTGCAGATTAGTGGAAATATTTGATTCAATATGAGAAACAAGAATATGTGATGATCAGTTACAACAAAGAAGCCTTCATGATAGTATAGTGACAAATGGGTCAGCATTGTGGGAAGTTGAGTAGCATAGTTATGGAAAATTTATGACATATGGACATAGATGAATTTATGAGATCATTGGAAGATCTAGATAGATATATGAAAGTGCATATTTACAATTGTAATCGGTGGAATTAGTGGACAAGTGGAATCAATTTGTCACAAGAACACAAGCAATGAAAGGCATAGCATAACAGGGAAAGAGAAACCTTCAACATAAACTATATCATCAAAGAGACATTGTTGAATAGTATGGTCAAGAAAACATGACAAGTAAATGAAGAAATCAAATTTGGAATGTTTTTTATATATTTTAAAGAGTTACAAGAGGAAGCACCAATGGACAATAAGGAGCACTGGAAGAGAGAAAAGGAAACATACATATGAAGTCCCATATTGTTCTACAACTTGCAGAGAAGTAAAGGGAAGAGAAATCATCAGAGAAAGAGATCCAGAAAGGAAGAGCAGTAGCATGCATACAGGGGTAGTTATCATTTTTCCCATCATATCAAAGGGAGAGAAAGAGAAAGACTCAAGCGCATGAAGGTAGAGAAGCATTGTTTAGAAAATGTATACTTTCAGAGGGAGTCACTCTTTGCTATCAAAAGAGGAACTTGGAAAGAAACATGAGGAAAAAAACATGTGAAAGAAGAGACACATGAAGATAGGGGAGCATACCTAAGGAGAGATACCATTTTCCATTGATGTCAAAGGGGGAGAGAGAGAAACATTGATGAGGAGAAATGGTCACCTGAGGAGCATGAGTGTTTCCATAAATGTTGGTGTTGCCATCAATTCCAAAGGGGGATATTGTTGTATAGTTGGTTTTCATTGATGTCAACCCTTAGAGCACTCGATATACCCTAGAGTTGTGGTTGTTAGAAAAGTAGGATCGTGGAGCAATAAAATAAAACAAATGCAGAAATAAAACACAGAAGATACACAATACAATAGAGACATAGATATACATGGTTCGCCCAGTGTGGGCTATGTCCACCAAATAAATTGTCAGGTCCCTCCTTTATTAGTATCCAGCAAATGAAGGGATACAACCTACAACACACTTGTTGTAACTTAATCTTCTTTCTCTCACAATATCCTCACTCAGAACACAATATTCGCAATGATACATAGGCGCAATGCATTTCCCTCATAAAAGAGGGTTTCCTTCTAGGGAAAAAAAACCTAACATAAATTCTATCATCATATATGCGACCTTGTAATGAATGGTCTAGATTTAGAATGAAATTACAATATACATTTATAAGGAAATTTTTCCTTCGAGGGCTCGCTTTCCCTCGAACCCCACAGGAGGGGTAACCCCCCCTTCACTCCCCCGCATGGAGGAGTGTACATTATTCTGGGGTGTAAATTCTTCATGGGTTATAAACACAGCTAGAAACAAAGACCTCTGAATCAGGAAGATAATCAGGCTCCACAACCAACAATCTCCCACTTGGAGAGTGATCTCAACAACTCCATCGTTGTTGTATCTATTGGACTATGATCCTTATTAGACCTAAGAAATTTATCCTCTTCATATTCATGCTTGAAGACCAACTGAAATTGAGCAAGAACTCAGTTTTTCTTTGGTTACTCCCTTTGTTAACATGTCTGCAGGATTCTGGCTAGTGTGTATCTTTTCCAACTTAAAATGTCCATCTTCCAAGACAGATCATATGAAATGGTATCTAAGTTGTATAGTCTTAGTATTCGAATGGAATTTTGATTTCTTTGCAAGATGAATGGCACTATCAATGACATAGTACAACCTGTTATTCTCCTTCTTCTTTCCTAATTCTTCCATAAACCATTGTAACCAAATCATCTCTTTACTAGCCTTTGTAACAACAACATACTCTACCTCTTTTGTTGAAAGTGCAACAACCTTTTGCAGTTTCAAAATCTAACTTATTTTTGTTCCACCTACAGTAAAAACATACCATGTGGTGCTCCTCCTACTATCTTTATCACCTGTCATATCTGAATCAACATATTCCTGTAGAAAAATGTTTGAACCTCCAAAAAATAATTCATGAGTAGCAGTACCTCTCAAATACCTAAGAATCCACTTTACTTCCTCCCAATGTTCTTTACCTGGATTTTTCATATACCTGCTCACAACTCCCACTGCATGTGAAATATATGGCCTTGTGCAAACCATCGCATACATCAAGTTGCCAATTGTTGATGAATAAGGGACCCTGGACATGTATTCTATCTACTCCTGTGTCTTGGGACACACTTCCTTAGTTAATTTGAAATGGCTAGCCAAAGGTGTACTAACTGGTTTTGCATTCTACATTCTAAACCTCTCCCACACCGTCTCTATGTACTCACCCTGAGACAATTTCAATTTGCGATTTTTCATGTCTCTTGTTATTCTCATACCAAGGATTTTCTTTGCAGCACCCAAATCCTTCATCGCAAATGAATTAGCTAATTTCTTCTTGATCACATTTATATCCTGCATATTAGACCCTGCAACAAGCATGTCATCTACATACAATAACAAGATAATATAGCTTCCATTTTCTAGCCTTTTAAAATAAACACAATGATCAAAATAACATGTACTATAACCTTGTTATGTCATAAACCTGTCAAACTTCAAATACCACTGCCTTGGATCTTGCTTTAGGCCATACAAGCTCTTCTTCAACCTGCATACCAAATTTTCCTTCTCTTTGACCCCATACCCCTTGTGGTTGTTGCATATAAATCTCTTCCTCCAAATACCCATGGAGAAAAGATTTTTTTACATCTAATTGTTCAATATGCAAATATTATATTGCCACAAGACTTAAAATAGTCCCAATTGAAGTCATCTTAAAAACAGGAGAAAATATTTCATCAAAATCTATACCTTTCTTTTGTGCAAACCCCTTTATAACAAGTCTAGCCTTGTAGCTCTTTTTGCCTCCATCTTCTTCCTTCAACTTGTAAACCCATTTATTCTGTAATGCTCTTTTTCCTATGGGAAACTGAACCAAATCCCAAGTTTGGTTATTGACCAAGGAATCCATTTCCTCTTTCATGCCTTTCTCCCACTTCTTTTTGGTGTCTATCTACATTGCCTCTTCATAACATTTGGGTTCACCAAAATCTTTCAACAATAAATAATACAATGAAAGAGAGTATTGGTCAAGGGGTCTACTTAACCTGATAGATCTTATAACAACACTTGTAGGAGTTTGAGGTACGTGTTGCTCCTGTTGTTGTAAATTTTGATTTTATGGTACCTTTGGAATTTCTTTTTCAATGATCTCATCAAGCACTGCGTATTTTGGTTTTTCTTTTTATTGTTTCTTTCCTTGTAAATGATGTTTTTACATGACCTTCTCATTGAATATGACATCTCTACTCCTAATGATTTTGTGATTTTCATAATCCCGTAAGCGATAACCAAAATCATTAACACTGTATCCAATAAAGGTACACTTCTTGGATTTTGCCTCAAGATTTGTTCTACTTTCTTTATCAATATGGACAAATGCTTCACAACCGAAAGTCTTTAAAAAATAATAGTTTACCTTTTTACCTATCAATACCTCCTCCAGAATTCTACCATCCAAAGAGCTTGAAGGTCCTTTGTTTATTAAGTAAACATCAGTCTCTACAGCATCTTTCCAGTACTGTAAGGGAAAACCAACATGAAATCTCATACTCCTTGCACGCTCCATGATTGTCTTGTTCATCCTTTCTGACACACCATTTTCTTGTGGTGTTCATAGAATTTTCTTCTCTCTACAAATCCCATGGTATGAGCAGTAATCATCAAAATCCTTGCTGCAATATTCACCTCCATTGTCTGATCTGAGACACTTCAACCTTTTTCCTGACTCATTCTCAACCAAATCTTTCCATTTCTTAAAAGTATCAAAAACATCATATTTTTTTCAAATGCAATAAACCCAAGTTTTTCGAGTTGCATCATCAATAAAAGTAACATAATAACGAGAGCCACTAAGAGATGATACATGATTTGATCCCCATACATCCATATGCACAAGCTCTAACCTTTCACTCTTCTTTTCATTTCTGACTCTGAGAAATCTAACTCTCTTATGTTTTCCATAAACACAATGCTCACATAAATCCAAATCAATTTGTTTAAGATCTGGAAACAAATCTATTTTTTGAAGTATCTACATCCCCTTCTCACTCATGTGTCCAAGCCTACGATGCCACAATGTTGTATCCACTCCTGTATAAGTTAAAGAGAGAGAAGTGTCAGTATTACCAATACATAAATACAATGTACCTACCTTATCTCCTTTTGCTATCACCAGTGATCCTTTGATGACCTTCCACACATTATCTGTAAATATGGATATACATCCTTCACTTTCCGGCTACCCTATTGAAATTATATTTTTCCTTAGATTTGGAACATGTCTTACCTCTTTCAACAACCATTGGTTTCCATTTCTTTGCTTTATTTTTACCTTTCCTATTCCAACAATTTTGCATGGCGCATCATCACCCAAATGAACCTATCCAAAATAACCTTGAACATAATCTAGAACATGTTTCCTATAGGGTGTGGCATGAAATGAAACCCCTAAATCTACTACCCAGGACTCAAAAATATTATCTACAGAAAGAATCAAAGCAACTTGTAACACATCACATGTTACATTTGCTTCTCATGTTGTGCATCTCTTTGTTTCTTTGGAGCTTTGTAGTATTTCTTCAGATGTCCTTTCTTCCCACAATTCCAACACTCTATCTTTCTGAGTCTAGATTTGGATCTTCATTTCCTATAATTCCCATAGTTCCCTTAGCCCTTTCCTCTATCATTTTGTCTTCCCCTGTTATCCATGTTTAATGCAATGCCTGATGTCTCACCTATGATTTTTCCGTCGCATTTCCTCACTAAAGATAACACCAACAACATCATCAAATTTTAAAGTGTTTAAACCAAAGACAGAGTTACTTACACCCATGACCAAGTCGTTCCAGCTTTCTGGAAATGAGCACAAGATTAAAAGAGCCCTGACCTCATCATCAAAGTCCACTTTTCCGGAACTTAGTTTATTAGTAACCATATTAAATTCATTTAAATGATCTGCAACAGACCCACCTTCTTACATCTTCATATTAAATAATCTCTTCATTAAAAATACCTTATTGGATGACGAGGGTTTTTTATATAGTTTATCCAATGCATCCATCAGCTCCTTCGTTTTCTTTTCTTTCAAAATATTGAAAGCCATTGACACTTCCAGGCTCAGTCGTATCGTTCCTAGTGCCTTTCTATCAAGAACCTCCCATTCTTCATCCTTCATGGATGTCAGCTTCTTTGTTATTCCACCTAGTGGTAGGAATAGATCCTTCTGATATAAATAATATTCCATCTGCATCTTCCATAAATGGTAGTTTTGGCCGTTAAATTTCTCGACCCTAAACTTTCCATCTTCCTCCATTGCTCCCACTCGAACTAGGAACCCTCTTTTCCTGCGAGTAACCTTTCGCTTTGATACCAGTTGTTAGAAAAATAGGATCACAGAGCAATAAAATAAAACAAATGCGGAAATAAAACACAGAAGATACACAATACAATAGAGACACACATATATGTGGTTCACCCAGTGTGGGCTATGTCCACCAGAGAAATTTCCAGGTCCTTCCTTTATTATTATCCAACAAATGAAGGGATACAACCTACATCACACCCGATGTAACTTCATCTTCTTTCTCTCACAATATCCTCACCCATAATACAATATTCTCAATGATACATAGTCGCAATTCATTTCCCTCATAAAAGAGGGTTGCCTTCGAGGGGAAAAAACCATAACATTACTTCTACCGTAAGATCTGTGACCTTATAATGAATGGTCCAGATTTACAATGAAATTAAAATATGCATTTACAAGGCAATTTTTCCTTCGGGGTTTCACCCTCGAACCCTCGCCGGGGGCCCACTTTCCTCTAGACCCCCCCGCCGCCCCCCTGCACTCCCCCACGTGGAGGAGTGTACATTATTTTGAGGTGTAAAGTCTCCATGGGGTATAAACATGGCTGAAAACAAAGACCTTTGAATCAGGAAGATAATCAGGCTCCACAACCAACAATGGTCGAGATTGATGGTGAGTTAGTTGTCATTGATGTCAGCAAATGTGATTGGGTGCATTTGATGAAGTCTACATGAAGCCCCAAAGGTGTGTTCATGGGGCCTGAAGTTGTTTGAGGAATAAGGACATGAAGGAAACTATAAATGTAGGTAACACACTCATAGATGGATATTTCTTGTCATATTGTTTCCGGTGATAAGTGGTATGCCATGTGGTTCCTCATAGTTAGGGAGATATTCCCTCTTGAAGTTAGAATCTAGGAAGAATAGTCAAGAAGCCCCTAATTGGTTAAAAGTATTTAATGAAAGGGTAAAATGGCATTAACAACAAAGTCAAGAAGCCCCTAATATTAAGGAAAAAGGTTTCCCAACAAAAGTATAAATACACCTTAAGGAGTCATTCACAAATACATTCACTCACTTATTTTATTGAATATCTTCTAGTGAACTAGTCATCTATTTGACAAGTTTGCAATGGTGAAATATGAGGTAGTGATAAGAGACAAGTGTGGGAGTTTTGGTATTGTAGAGGAGAGTTATGGTTTTATGTAAAATCCCTAATTGGTTGATCCCTGTGGGTCAAAAAACTAGTGTCTCGTGAGGCATCCCCGTGGGTTTCCTAGAGCACGTCACACGAGACCTCACGTGACAAGGAGTCTCAGTCCCACGAGGCTAAGGAAATTTGGTATAGATGTTGGTACCACGTTTTTGAAGGATGTGGAAGAGTTACATGTAGTATTACAGTACAATATATCAGCTACAACTTACATGTATGCTCATGTGTTAGTTTTGAGGCTTATGCTTGGTTATGGTATGATACATGCTTGAGGCATGTCATGGTAGTGATGGTGCATGGTACATCTTGGAAATGATATGATACATTGTTAGTAGTACACTCTTGGATGATTGGTATCTAGTTTGACTACATGTTGATGATACTATGGTACATGCTTGAGGCTTGTTCTTAGTATACTCTTGAATCATTGGCACATGGTGTATGGTTGTTATGTTATAGGCCTATCATTGATATTGATAGATTGTTGACGAATACACTTGGTATATGGCATCACATGTATGAGATACATATCATGATGATATTGGTAATTGGTTGGATGATTGGCATGTTGTTTGAGGTATATGGTTGGAGATATGGTGCATGGTTAGAGGCATATGTTGGTGATCTTGGTACATGCTTGAGTATCTTGTTGAAGAACTTCATTTTTATGGTACATGGTGTATAGTATATGGTTGAGGAACATCTCATGGTATATGATTTATGGTACATGGTTGATGTATGAGATGATACATGGTTGATGTAATTGGTATAGTACATGGTTGATGGACTTGGTGTGGTACATGGTTGATGGTATGGGTTTGATGCATGATATGGTGCATGGTTGATGCACGGTTTGGTATTGTTTTTGGTGCATTGTTGATGCACTTCTTGGTACATGTGTTGGTGCAAGATTGTGTTAGGACCACACTATGCACCTTTTTGCCTATAATTTTTTCCATTATTATACCCTTGATCACCTATATTTGAACCTATACTATCACTTTGTCTGATCATCTCAAAGGTATACAACGTCCTTTCTCATTACTATATGCTTAATCTGTTTTGCATAATATTTTACATCACTTTTGTACTTAAACATTGATTAGAAATGCATAAGTGTCCAAAACTGCAGATTTGCATTCAAGGCCTATTGCTGAAACACAGAATCGATGCTCAAACACGGAGCTTCTACACAGTCTGAGGTCGCAGATGTTGAAACACGGAGCTGCTACACAGTCTGAGGTCGCAGATGCTGAAACACAGAGCTGCTACACAGTCCGAGGTCGCAAGATGCTGAAACACAGAGCTATTACACAGTCCAGAGTTACAGATGCTAAAACACAGAAGAAACTGCCAGAACCGACGATGTTGAAACACAAGGAAGCCGCCACAGTCAGAAGTCAACACAGTCAGAAGCGCAATTCACGTGGCTGAAACAGCCCGCGAATTGCGATGCTGAAACAACATCAGCAACGATGAGAAAAAGTTGTTACACCAGCCGTAACAGCAATACCTCGTTCAATTCCTGTAATAGCATTCAGTTGCGTGAAACCAGGACATCCTATGCTGATTTAGAAAGAAGATCCGATCTAGGATAGGATTGAGATGCATTGTAATGATTTTATCGAAGGGATTTCCTCTTTAAATCAGAGGAAATCACCATTCGAGATATCCAAGTTTTGAGGTATTGAAGCAACTCCAGAGAAGCGGGACGTGTTCTATTCTTTCAATTTGTAATGTGATATTTCGACAGATGAATATAAGACTGCTTTGATTATTCGTCTCTAAGCTTTCCCG
>JASDQU010014821.1:1035-13931 GCA_032191745.1 Picea mariana
GTGCTCGGAACTCCACTTGGATGCAGGGGATCAGGTTCCTTGCCCTGCTGAGAGGTGCCCATTTCTGCACCCAGATCGTGGGGCTCCAGATTCATGGGGGGCGTGATTTGGGTCACAGTGGTGGGCATGTGCTCTGGTTGGTCTTGTAATACGACAAACTTGTTACAGGTAGATATATCTTTGCTTATTTGGGCAGGTTGTCTCTTTCCTCCTGAACGCATTTTCCCAGCTTGTCGTACAAAGCCATCTTTATCTTTGCCTTCCTTGTCCTTGCCATTTTCTGGGGATCCATCTTTCTGGACCACATTGAGGGGGCATTCCCGGAATAGATGACCATGTTCATGGCACTTCCTACACCGGAACGGGATGTGTTCGTAGTCAATGGTTTGGACCCAATCTTCATCGTGATATTCCAATACGATGGAACCTGGGAGTGGTTTAGCAATGTTCAGGTAGACACATATTCGTGCATATGAGGTGTAGCGTCTCTGCTTGGTGGCTTCCGAGGATTTAACATAAATGCCAATGGTATTGCCTATGCCTACCAGGACTTCTTCCAGCCAGAACTCTTGTGGTAGAGAGTAAATTCGGATCCATACTGGTGCATGAGCAAAGTCCTCTTTCTCTAGGCTGAACTTTTCGGTCCAGAACCGCAAGAAGAGACCAGCAGAGTTGAAAAAATACGGCCCCCCATCAAAGATACGGTTACGATCCTCAAGGTTATGAAATATGATTTTAAAAAAACCCTTGGAACCTAGTTGCAACTCATAATGTCCTTTTGGCTTCCACCAGTACTGAATCCATTTAATCAGATCCCTCTCGGCAGGCCAAAGCCCCAGAAATTTCCCAACTAAGGCGTAATCCCTCATGTACTGCTTTTGTTCTTCTATTCTTGGTGAGCTAATAACATATTTTGGAGCTTGTGGTGCTTGTGGAATGCACTTACCAGGTAACCAAGGAGCCATTGAAGAAGAGGAAGAGGGGCCGATCTCCTTCGCTAGGTCAATATCCATGTCATGATCCTTGAAGGTGCCTTCCTCCATCAGTTTTGAGCGCAGGTCGGGCGGTGGCTCAAATGCCAGCCGTTTTAGTTCCTCTGTTGTATTTCCATTTGCCGTGACACGACTGTAGGAGGCGCCCGGTGGCCCTCCCTCCTTGCGCGACATGAGCCCCAATGGGGCTATAGCCGGACCCCACGCGACACAGGGTAGCTGCAGAAACCCTAGTACGCGATTCAGAGAGCTGCAGAAACCCTAGTTCCGTCAACTATTATTATCATTAGCAGGCTTATGTGTTGAATAAGGCTGGAGAGCCTATATGTTAAAGTCCAGTGAGCCTATTTTTGTATATGTCTTATCATTAATATAATACATCTCTACACATAGAACGACCACGATAAAAGAGTATGGGGGACTAAACTCCACTAGTTAGAGAAAGGGGGATAAAAGTTAAGGATAAGGGGCTAAGTTAGGGAGCTTAAGCGAAAAAGAAATATTATATTAATATTACTTAAAGTATAAAGTATGGCTAATTATTTTCTCCTAATTTCTAAGGATGGGGACAAGTGGGCCAAAGTAGTTCTCAACATGACAAGTGTCAAGTTGGGAACATGCATACATATAGTTTGGACTTAGTGCATTTTCCATTCATTCTATCATCTTTCATTGACTCATTCAACTGTCCTCCGTACCTTTCTGTTACTATCATTGTACTTGTACTGTACCCATACCTGTACCTACACCTATACTTGGTTAGCTCAGGGTATGGAAAAAAGAAGCGGATTGTCAGGCCCATGGGATATTGAAGAGGCGGGTTGTTAGGCCTATGAGAAATTCTCTCTAGGTGAGAGAATTGTTGGGAATTGATTTCCCAAAGGTTCCAAACTGCAGCTATAGGGATCTGAGACTTCCTGTCTGGCCTGTTGTTGAAGCCCCAGAAAGGAAGTGGGTCAGTCAAAGGAATTTTAAGAAGAGAAGGGGCACACTTCCTGGGGTGGGACATGAATGTGGGGAATGAGGGACTGTAGGTTTTTTTTTTGAGTTGGAAATTGTGACAAAGTTTTTACATTTGTATGAGATACATCACCCTAGTTAGGAATCCCTTTACCCAGGTGGAGTTTAGTCCCAGCTCGGGGGTGACCCACTGTTGAGAGTGATGAGCAGTGTGGTCTAAGGCTGGGAGGTTCATGGAAGGTCTGCATGCAGTTGGTGATATTTTTACCAAGATAAGTGTCAATTGTGTGTTAAATTACATGTTGCATTATTATTTATGTGTATTTTTATGGGTTTTTCCTCTGTGTGTTGCAAGTGTATTTTTATTATTATTCTATATGAATCTATGCATTTGCATAATGTATTTGTTTGTTTAAAATTATATATATAAAGTTCCACATGAATTTTTGTGTGTATATGTTTTAATTTTGTATACAATTCAAAAGTTTGTATGTGGCATTGCCCAGTTGGATGTTGGGGATGTTACAATATTGTATCAGAGCTCCAATTTTCAACACTGAGCTTGGATGGGCCGAGCAAGTTGAATTGAAGTGAAATTTCACAGAGAATTGTTTCTAAGTGGCCAAATTTCAAGTTACAGAGTGTCCATGGTAAAAAGTAGAAACAATTTCATGGAATTGGGAAAAAGCCCCAATTTATGTTGTTAAATTCATGGGAAAATTGAGAAATTTGGCCAAGTGGTGAGATATTCTTAATTTAACATATTTTTTAGAAAATTGAGACCTATAATTGGTCCAATTTGAAGTTACAGGGAAGACATGACAGATGGAGCGAGATTAATTGATTAAAATTCTCAATTCGTGAATTGATTTTGAAAAACAAAATCGTTCCAGGAATGTCAACCAACAGTTATTTATTGTTGTAGAGGTTGAATTGCTGTTATCGGGATGAAATTGAACAAATTTCATAGTTGGAGAATGTCTACGGTGAAAATTGGGAAAAAATTTGGCAAAAGCCCCAATTTCTGCACCGGAATTCACAAGGAATTGATGCGCATAAAACTGAATGTGTGTAGGTGTGCGCACTAAAAATGCATGATGCGCAGTGAAAATATTGTGATGTGTGGAAAATAAGGGTGTGTGGGTGTGCACACTAAAATTTGGTGTTGCACGATGTAGAATGGTAATGTGTGGAAAATATTGGCGCACGGGTGTGCACACTTAAATTTGGCGTTGCGTGGTGCAAAGTGGTAATGCACAGGAAATATTGTTGCGCCTATGTGTGCACTTAAATTTGGCATTGCGTGGTGCAGAGTGGTAATGTACAAAAAATAACGGTGTACATATGTGTTCACTAAATTTAGCACTATGCGGTGGGGATTGGGTGTGCACACACATAGTATTGGCGTGCATGGTCTACACAGTATTGGCAGAGCGCAGAGGAATTTTGTTGGTGTGCATGCAACATAGGTATATTCCTATCATGTGGCAGTTTAATTAATGGTATGGTGCACAAAGTATTGGTGCATGGTGGGAGCATACTAAAATTTGGCATGGTGCGATGCGTAGAGTACAATGCACACAAAATATTATCATGCAACACAAAAATTGCACGCAACGTGTATTAGTGCATGAACCAAAATTGTGCGCATTAGATATTGGCGTGCGACACAAAAGTAGTGTGCACCAAATATTGACACGACAGAGAAGTGATCCACATTTTTTATAGGTGCGTGGAGCATGAACTACCTTATGGTGTTGCTGCGCATGCTAAATATGGGTGTATATTTTGAAATTTGTGCATGCGAAGTTGTTTGGATGGTGTACAATAGGAGAAAACCAGTGAATTTCTGCAACATTTTATATTGTTTGAAGGTCATCTTTTTGCAGTGCATTTTTGAGGTCGTAAACAACATTTTTAGCTACTCAAAAACCCCGAGAACTGAGTGTACCAATGTACACTTAGTCTCTATAGCTCAAATGAAAGAGCCTGGAGAGAGATTTATAATGGTGTAAATCATTCGTCAAATGAATCTCTTATGAGGAAGTTATAGGACAAACAATGGAGGGTAAATTTTAAGACCCAAATAACTTCGAAGGGCCATAACTTTCTACTCCGGAATCATATTGAGGCTCAAAAGAAGTCTATGGACATATATTGAACCATATAAGACAATATTGGAGCTGAATTAAAATTCTGGGCATGTTAAAAATGTTTAAGATGGCACAAAAGGTACATGTAGCGTTCCAGGCCAAAAACACTAATTGGCCTAGAACTTCAACAGGTTGTAACTAGTAGCCCAGGACCCAGAAAGAGGTGAAATTTAGACAGACTATCCAAAATATGTCTATGAAGAAAAAAATTGAGATCTTACCAAAAATATAATGGAGTAGGTGAAAAAATCCATAATTACAATGCATATTTTGCACCAAGTTGAAGTGTTTACAAGAGAAATTAATGGACAATTTTCAAATGATCGTAACTTTCTGCTCAAGACTTAGCACTAAGAAAGGGAGCAATCATTAGAAAGGTCTTGGATAGAGGAGTCTAATTATCCACCCAGAAAATTGATTTGGGAAGTTAGTTTTCACAAGAGATCAGAAGAAGGAATTATGATGCATGATTGGAACARAGTTGTACATGATTTCATAAATTTGTTAAATTATTTAACCTAACAAATTTTGTTGACAACACATTTTTGTAGAGTTAAATTTTTTTAGTTATTAATAGGTGAGAAGGTTGAAATTTAGTTAAATATAATTTGAGGTACTCAGGGAAAGAGTGTTATGACAAAAATMTTTCATAAGATGTGTTGGACAACTGAGAGGGGGGGGGTGAATCAGTTGTTACTATTATTAAACAATTATGCCCATTTTGAACTCTTTACAGAGCACTCAATGATGATTACAATAAAGCAGGGAAGTAAGCAATAGAATATTCAACATCAATCACACATTAAATATACAGAGACAGATATTTCTTGAGGAAACCCATAAAGGGAAAAACCTCTTCTTCTTGATATGATAAGTAATCTTTATTTTCTGTACATTATCATTCTTATGATATCCAACTCCTCTTGAGGCTACAACCTCTGTTTTGTAATAAACAACTTGTTGAGAGCACCAACTCTCTAGTTTCTCTAACACCCACTAGAAGGAAGCACCAACACCTTGAGTGTTCCAGCACCAGTTGGATGGAAGCACCAACTTCCAGTTAAACAGGAACCAACCTGTATAACAGAGAACAATAGTTCTCTCTTGCACCACCCTGCCACCCTTGTTTTTCTAGATGCAACCAGATGGAAGCTACAACTCCCTGTGTTCAAGCACCCACTTGAAACTTTGAGGACACCAGTCCTCCCTAGCACCTCCCTACCACCTTGAAATATAAATATTTTATTTCTTAAATTTATCACAGTGATACAACATTTATCAATGGCTTACTAGTCTCATCAATTTTTTGCTACACTTCTTTGTTCTGCCTACATCAGTGTCTTTCTACTCAGATACCCTGTGCTTTATGTTCTTCTGTGTTTTATACTTTGTATTCCATCTTCATTCTATGCGCTATGCCTTTGCATGCTCTTCATTGCATCACTATTTTTCCCTATAGGTTGTTCATTGTGTATCTTCCTCACAACTACCTAACTAACCAACAGAATCACTTCACTTCTCTGTTCTGCATATTTTTCTCATGTTAAGTCCTCTGCCTAATCATCATGTAAACTCTTCGTCATCCCTGGTGGTTAGCTCAATGTGTTCATCATTAGTGGGCGTTATGATGAGATTCCTTAGATTCTCTGGCAGTCGAAATTCTTCGTCTACTCTATCAGTTACAGCCAGTCAATTATGGTTTCTTTGGATTCTAAGTCACTTCCTTCACGTGATCACTGACAGTGAGCATACACATGGGCTTAACGAGCGCTTGAGTGCTTATCAATTCAATGACCACGATTCATTCTCCTGAAATGGACGATTGTCGTAACTTCGACACTTTTCCCTTCAAAACTTTTGGGTTTCAAACCTTTTGAAACTTCTGAATAAAAAATCCTTAACAGACCATATGGTTTACATTCATTTCGCGGAAACAGATCAATCGTCAGATTTGATACTTACAAGTCTTAATCTGATGGCCAAGACTTAATCAAACGTTGAGATGGATAGCCACCTTTTACTCTGGATCTTTGGCTATTACACTTACACTATCCTTCCATTGTATCTTGATCAATGGTTGAGAGTGCACCCGACATCAGATTGATGGTTGATATCTCCTACGGGTCTCTGGACTTCAGAGGTTTCAAATCTTAACCCGTTCTTTTCTCCATATGTCAATCTTCTGAAGTTCTCAATCCACTGACACATGTCCCTTTCAGATCAACGTTCGAGATCTCCTTCGACTCTCCAGACTTTGGAGATTTCAAATATCAAACCCTTTCTTTCCTCTGGAGTGATGTCACTTACTTACATCACTTGATGACATGTCATGAGCCTATTAGCTACTACGTGTCACTCGGATTTTTGGTTTCCACGTACCTGAAATGCCGAATCAACTTGACACTTGTCATTGTCTGATTGTGCCATGTGTCCTTCCTGACATAGTCTTGCTGATGTGATCTGCTGATGTGGTATTTTGACATGGCCTACTAACCAACAACGTTGATCCAACGGTCCTCGTATGTCCTTCAAATCCAATGGTCCTTATTCATTTCAGATTTCTGGGTTTCGGGTTTTTCCAATATCAAACTTTCTGGATCGTAACCTCCTCGTATCTTTATATCCTAAGTGAATCATGTTCGTTGATCAGAATCTTAGATTGAAGGCTCCATCCTTCTGCGATGTAGCTCTTCTGGCGTATCCTGTCCTTCCACTTGGAATGATCCAACGGCTGACAGAAATTCGCATTTCAGGAATTTCAAATCTCAAGCTCTCTAGAGTGTAACCTCCTTGCATGTTTAGATCTGAAGTGAATGTTGTTCATCAATCATGAAATTAGATCAACGAATCGATATTTTTGTGATGCAGATTTGCTGGATTATCCTGTCCTTCCATTTGGAATGATCCAATGGTTGATGAAAATTTGCATTTCGGGAATTTCAAATCTCAATCTCTACAAAGTGTAACCTCCTCGCGTCTTTAGATCTGAAGTGAATGTTGTTCGTCGATCATGAACTTAGATCCTTGGCTCGATCTTTTTGCGATGTGACTTTTTTGGCTTATCCTATCCTTCCACTCAAAAATGATCCAACGGTCATGAGGACACTCGAAGCAGATCAATGGTCGATGATGATTATTGAACCACAACTTGCGAGTGATTTAACTGAACACCCAAACTACGCAATTTGAAGTTGTGCGTTGTTAGTGAGTCAACCACAATCAACAATATTCGAATCTATAAGATTGGATGGTTCTGACTAATTGCAGGATTGGAACAGGCGCGATGTTTAATTCTCCTTTCAATTCATCCATGTCGTAGATTTGGTGATTGCGCATCTGACAGTCACGATTTAATCTGACTTAAAATCATTGTTTGTTGGATCAACCATAGTCATAGATCTTTGAAGCTATGATATCTAATGATCTAGATAGATTGTAGGATTGTAACTAGCGAGCAGTTTAATTTAGTTTTCGCTCCTCGTAATTCATCCCTATCGTATATCTGGCTTGCAAATTCAATGGTCTTGATTTGATCTAAGTTTTATTGTTCCATCTCTTTTGAGATTTGATTCCTTCTACACACTCTGCCTGTAATCATGACATCATCGTTGTTGTTATTTCTATCAATGACAAGCACGTGATTTCCTATAAATCATGCCAACAATTTCCCCCTTTGGCATTGATGGAAACCCTAAAAGGTTGCACTATTATGCTTGGACCTCCAACTATAGCATCCAGACCACTCCTTTTATCTCCCTTTGACATCAATGTCAAAAAGAACATGCTCCCTATGAGCTATTGCAGTATGTTTTAGAGGTATCAAATATTCAACCAATACATACTCCCCTTGACAGGATGGACTCTCTTAGGTTTATAATGGGTTCACGCCCAATTTCTGGCGTAGATACTCAAACTAAGCTTTTGCAAGAAGTTTAGTGAATATATCAAAAATATGATCTTTGGATGGAATATAATTCAAAGAAACAACAATTTTGGTCACATGTTCCCTCAAGAAGTGATACTTTATGGGTATATGCTTGGTATTGGAGTGAAATACAGGATTCTTTGACACACTGATTGCACTAGGATTATCACAATGACTTGGGATTGGTGCAGTATATTTTACCTCCAAGTATGCAAGTGTCTGAATCATCCATAATACTTGGGTACAACAAGTGGCATCTATAATGTACTCAGCTTCTGTAGTCTATAAGGAAATGGAACCTTGCTTCTAGCTCAACCATGATACAAGGGAATCTCCTAAGAAGAATGCACCTCCAATCGTGCTTTTCTTTTCATCCGTGCAGTTAGACCAATCAACATATGAATAGATTGATAGTTGAAAATTTTGATTCCTAGGATACCATAGGCCGTAGTCCATTGTTCTTTTCAAGTATCTGAATATTCTTTTGAAAGCTAACAAATGAATTTGTTTAGGTGCAGCCTGGTACCTTCCTACCATTCCAACAACATGCATTATGTATGTACGGGATGTTGTGATGTACAATAGGTTTTCTATCATAGACCTATATGAACTTTGATCAACATCAGGTGAATCATCATCATTTCCTAACTTACATCCAGTGACCATAGGTGTACTCATAGGTTTAGAATCTTCCATTTGAAACCTTTTCAACATTTCTCTTAGATATTTTTCTTGAGAAAGAAATATTCCTTCAGACCTTTGAGTAATTTGTAGGCCAAGAAAAAATGGCAGTTCCCCTATCATAGACATTTCAAATTCAGACTGCATGGCAGAAGCAAGCCATTGTACCAATGAAGCATTATTACTACCGAAGATGATGTCATCTACATAGACAAACACAATGAGCAGATCATTACCCTTTGTTTTGATATATAGATTGTTGTCAATTGTTCCTCTCTTGAACCCTTTGTCTTGTTGATACGTATCTAGTCTGTGATACCAGGCACAAGGAGCTTGTTTCAACCCATAGAAGGCTATCTTTAGCTTGCATACAAGGTCAAGGTAATCTGATAGTTGGAAACCTTCTGGTTGTTCCATATAGACTTCTTCTTTTAGATCTCCATTTAGAAAAGTTGACTTGACATCCATTTGATAGAATTTAAAAAAAATTATTACAAGCATAGGCAAGAAACATTCTAATAGCTTCTAATATTTCTACGAGCACAAATGTTTCATCAAAATCTAGTCCTTCTATTTGAGCATACCCTTTACAGACCAATCTGGTTTTGTTCTTGAGAATTTGTCCTTGTTCATTCATTTTATTTATAAACACCCATTTGGAGCCAATTACATTCTTATCTGTCGGTCTAGGAACAAGCTCCCAAGTATTGTTCTTCTCAATCTGATCCAGTTCCTGATTCATTGATTTTAACCAATTTACATCTTCACTGGATTCATTGAAGTTATTGGGTTCCACCATGGATATGAAGGCCATATGTGATTTCTCAGTGTCTTTGATTATCATTATCCTAGTTTGTACACCTTTATCTTTCTCACCAATTATCTTACTTTTAGGATGATTCTTTTGATTAATTCTGGAGGAGGAATTTGATGTTGTTCATTGTCCTGACTCTTCTTGTCTGGGTGTCTCTTCTCCATCTAATTCTTGGACCTATTCATATTTAGTTTCACCTGTGTCCTTTGTAGTAGACTCAATATTGCTCACCTCCCTTACTAGGACTCCTTCATCAATCCTTAAATCAATGCAATCAACTAATTTATGCAATCTTTTATTAAAGCATCTATATCCTTTACTATTGGTAGCATATCCTAAGAAGATACCTTCATCATCCCTGTCATCATACTTGCCAAGGTTTTCATTATTATTCTTTATGTAGCACTTACTCCCAAAGACTTTGAAGTGTTTGATTGAAGCAGGTCTTCCATACCACAGTTCATAAGGTGTCTTGTCACTATGTGGTTTGAGGTGGGATTTGTTAAGAATATGGACTGTTGTGTGTATTTATTCCACCCAGTAAGTTTGACCAATGTTCTTCTCATTCATCATTGACCTGGCCATTTGCTAAACTATTTTGTTTTTCCTCTCAACCACTCCATTTCGTTGTGGAGTTCCTGGGATTGTGTATTCTCTCTTGATCCCATGTTTATCACAGAATTCCTTGAAATCACTTGACATAAATAATCCTCCCCTATCTAATCTTACTGCCTTTAACCTCTTGCCTATTTGATTATCAGTTAAAGCCTTAAATATTTTAAATTTCTCAAATTCTTAAGCTTTTTCTTTGAGAAAAGCAACCTAGGTAAGTCTGGAGTAATCATCAATGATCAACATAAAGTAGTTTTCCTTCCATGTGCCTTCTTGTCTTGATGGTCCCCATAAATCCATATGAACTAATTGGAGTGTTTTCTCTGTTGAAGTAGAGCTCTTGGATTTAAACTGTGACCTGGTTAGTTTTCCTACTTGGCAGGGTTTACACACAGAGTCTTGTGGCTTTGATTAAGTGGTCAGGGTTTACTGCCTCAAGATTTTTGAGCTTGATTAAGTGGTCAAAGTTTAGATGTCCAAGTCTCCTATGTCATAACCATATTTCATCATGTTTTCTTAGATGACACTATTTTTTATCTTCTTTCAACACATATACATTGTTTTTTGTCCTTATGCCTTTAGCCACCACTTGTCCTGAGTTTATAGACTTTATCTTACAATCCTTGGAGGTGAACACCACTTCACATCCTCTGTCACACATTTGACTTACACTAAGAAAATTATGTTTCAGCCCATTTACAAGCAGAACGTCATGGGATTTTCCTTTACTATTACTCAAACTCATCATCCATTTACCCTTGATTTTACCTGGTTCATCATTTCCAAAGGTTACATTTCATGTTTTGATTTTACTTATAGACAGAAACTTATCCTTGTCTACAGTCATGTGCTTGGAACATCCACTGTCTATATACCAGGGGTACTTTTGTTTTTGAGCTGAAAGTACTAGACCACATTTTTCACTATCTTTATTTTTCCATGTGTTGGCATTTCTAGCTAAAGGATTTATCCTTGGATATGCCTTGTACTTCTTCAAATGGAAGTTTGCAGCTTTGTGGCCGAAGTTATGACCGTTATAACATTCGAGCTCATTGTTTAGTAGGTCAAAGTGGTTGGTGCTACGTTGTCTATTCATTGGTTGCTTAGTTCTATGTTGTAGATATTGTTTATTTCTTGACCTCCTCAGTTGCATGTCTCTAAAATTAATTTGACAATTTACAATCTTATGACCAAAATTAAAACAGTAAAAACAGTAGCCATGGATGAAGTTTTGATACCTGAAGGATGGCCTTCTTCTTGTCATTTGTTGGTCCATCTTCTGATCTCTTTGTTTTTTATCAGAGATCATCTTGTATTTATTAGCTTTTGGTGACAAAGTGCTCTCATGGTCTGATTGTCTGCTGAATTGGAACTTGATCATCTATATTGGCTCTTTGCTTTCTGGTTGATTGTTTCTTGAACCATTAACTTAACCTAAACCAATCTTCAACAAAGGAGATATTTGTTTTCTCAGAATGTCGTTACGTTCTGTTGTGGCTTTAATGCTTGGAAGATTTTGGAGATACAATGTTTTAAGCTTCTCCATCTCTTTTATGGTTTTTACTACCTCTTCTTCCAAGGCTTTACATCTTTCCTTATTTTTTGATAACTGTTATTTCAAAATGTCCTCTATATTCTTTGCCTCTTCTAATTCCACTTTTAGCAAGGCAAAGTCTTCATCGGGTCCTTTATTGTCTTTCCCGAACTCTACCAACAATTGTTTTTTCTTTTTCTTCTTAGATCTGAGTCTAGCGATTTCTTTTAGAGCACTAATAGATTCTCCTTCCAATTCAACCACATCTTATTCATCATCAACATCACTTCTTGTGATTTAATTATCATAATCCTCTTTGGCCATAAGCATAAATTCATTAACCTTATCTTCACAGGAAGAGTCACTATCTGTGTCTTCTGAAGAGTCATCATTGTTTACACATAAACTTTTCTTTTTATCAAATCTCTCGGGTTTGTACTTATTTTCACCTTCAGAATTCTGATCATGTTTCTTGTGTGGACACTTAGATGCAAAGTGACCTATCTTTCCACAGTTAAAAAAATTGAAGGGAAATTTTCATTAGTACTTGCGTGATCCTTTCTTTAGCCTTCTCAGATTTTTTTCTTCAATTTCATCAGGCTCAGAATCCTCATTCTTATCTGTTATAAATGATGCTTCTCTAGAGGTGGGTGTATATTTACCTATACTCATTTAATAGGCAGTCATAGTTCCTAGGAGTTGGTCAACAAACAAAGCTTTAAGATCATTAAGTTCTTCTATAGCAAAGACCTTTGGGTTGAACCTATCTGGCAGAGATCTCAAAAATTTCTGAACTAAAGAGACATCCTCAATTTTTTCACCAAGTCCTATCATTACATTTACTTTTTTTTCAACTCTTAGAAAGTAACTCCCAATCGTTTCATCCTCTTTCATCCTTAGATGTTCAAACTGTAATCTGTAGGTCTAAAGCTTGGCATCCTTTACCTTCTCATTACCTTCATAACTATTGATGATTTTGTCTGACATTTCTTTAGCAGATTCTAAGTGTATAAATTTTACAAATTATGTTTCTGCAATCTCACTCAGAATAACATTCATAGCCTTAGCATTGAAGCCAAATTCTATCTCATCATCCTTAGAAGCTAGTACAACTGGCTTTACATAACTAGTCTCTACCACATCCTAGACATCTGCACCTATGGCCATTATGTAGGTTCTCATCCTAACTTTCCAGAAGGCGAAGTTTGTTCCATTTAATAGGGGG